>JAODAL010077691.1:0-13180 GCA_025379985.1 Phyllomedusa bahiana | reverse complement strand
GAATATAAAAATATCTTTAATAATTAAGACATGCGAACAATGTATCTCGTGTTAATTTAAAAACACTTCCTTAGGTTCGTAATTTCCATTCAATCCCTCCTCTTTATAAATCCCATGACATGATCTCATTCGTCAATGTTAATACCACCATAAAATCTAATAAAACATAACTCTTTTATAATGTAAAACATAAGACCTATATACAGTATGTCTGAAATGGTGTCTATGAAAAATGTCACTAATGAGATAAATGTGCCTCTAACAAATAGCTCAGTCCCACTACCTGAGCAGGGAGAGGGTAGCTGGGTCACAGAGTCAGCTGCAGTAACGGCCAAATTTGAAATAGCTGCTAAAGCTGTAGCAGGGTGTAGCTCAGGAGCGGCCCTATTTGAACAAGCGGCTAGAGGTGCTGTAGCAGTAGAAGAGAACAACTCAGGTCTGCCTCTGGAGGTCATGGCTATCAGGGTTAGGTGTGAAATAAATGCAGAGTGTAAACTAGCTTCTGAAGAAACGCCAGCCCCCGCTGTAGAGCAGACAAGCTCAAGTGTGCCCCTAGAGGTCGTGGTTAACAGTGCTAGGCGTATTGCAGAGGATGTTTGTCCTGTGGTGGATGACAATCTGGAGAAATGTGTTACAGCCACAGTCTCAGGTGGAGCTAATGTGGTTGCCTGTAGTAACAAGTTAATCTTTGCACCTCCTGTTGTGAAAACTTATGAATATGAGTGCCCGGCAGCTGTGTGTGAGGGGTCTGGTGTCCAGCTGGTAAATGTGTCTACCAGTGACCCCAGTGCATTTTGTGTATGTGATGGTAAGGTGCAAGTTGCAAGTGCCCCCTAGTGGTAATGGTGGACTACAGCACAAAAAGTGCAGTGATTGATGGCCATCAGTTCTGTCCCAGTGTGAACATGGCCAGTGTATTGACTGGAAGGCAGAAGGCAAATCCTGGGAATGATTGCTCTGCTGCAATGTATGAGGAGCGTATGAGTTTGAATGGGCCGGTTAGGGACCATGAAGAAAAAAGAGTCTCAGTTGCTGTGTGGAAATGGACACTGTAATGTGTCACTGTGCAAAGGTCATGAAGATTGCTCAGTTAGGAGTGATGAAAATACCTGTGGAAAAGAAACATGTGCTGAGGCAGATTCTGTGTGCAGCCTTGAGCAGTGTATTCCAGAGAGGGCATTCTGTTATGGAAATCCGGATTGTGACACTGCAGGGAATGAAGGGAAAAGTCTTTCTGGGACCTGTAGTCCTGCTGAGGTCTCTTGTGCCAGTAGTTGCTGTATTTCAAGTAGCTTTTACTGCAATGGTCACAAAGACTGCAGTGATGGTGGCAATGGGAAGAGAGAGCTGCTAGACACCACAAAGGTGGATGTATGCTTAAACTCTAGTGAGGGGCAGGTGAACATGTTTGACTCCTCAGATGGTAAAGAGATGCCTGGTTCTGAGGCAGCTGATAAATTTTCCCTAAAGGTTATGGAGGAAAATATTAATTATATCACACAGAGGTTGTAGGTCCTGTGGTCTGTGGCAACCTACATGGGGGTGCCATTTGCAGCCAGATTTCCACTACACTTACTGATGTTAAAAATGTGACTGAGTTACTTAATGTGAACACAGGTAGTTCTGTGTTCGAGTGGGAGAACCATAAAGATTATGGCTGGGCTGCTATGACTGGTATCCCATTTGTAAATGTGCTGTCCATTGACTCCAGCACACAGTGTGAATTTGATGGTGTACAAGATGCAGTTCTGGCCTGGCTAGAGGCTGAAAGTCCTCCCTTAGAGGCAGTTACAGGGTATATGAAGGAAACATCTCCATACATTGCTGCAGTGGATCTGCTGCTAGACAGAGCCAGTAAGCAGAAGAGTGAACAGAGGAATGTGAAGCACTGTGTAATGTGAGGTGGTCAGTGAGGTAAACCAGATTTCCTCTGGTAGAAACCAGGTGACAGCTAATAGCCAAGAGGCAGAGCTTCAGGGTCCAGAGAAATTAAAGGATGTAGCTGACCCTAAGGGCAGGAGATGGTCAGGACCAGAGGACTTGTGATGAAGAGAGGTTTTGGTCTCATCATAATCCTGCAGACAAAGAAGTAGCAGATTGGGGCTCAGGTGTGCCCCTAAGAGCCATGGTGGATAGCGACCCTGCAAGGTGTGATGTCATTACAGCTTATGGTGATGCTAGTGTGGTTGCTGGGTCCAGCGCCGCCGATAGGGCAGTACAACTGGTACTGCTCTACCGGGCCCGGCCGGTCTGTGAAGCCAGGGAGGGCCCGCCGCCGCCGGAAGGCTCCGCCCCTTTGCTTCACAGAGGCTATCTCTTAATTGTATGCACGTCCGTGCGACATGCATACAATTAAGATGAACAGCGGAGCCAGGGCCCTTCCTAGGGGCGGGCAGGGCGTGCGACCACCCGGGACGCCGAGGCTCCGCTCACCCAAGAGGGGCGCCGCCACCGCCCGCCCGGAGGAGCGCCCCTGACTCTGCGCGGCTGTTTTATAACAACCACTCAGAGCCAGCAGCTGCCACTACAGAGTAGGAGGCGGGACCGATCGTTCCCGTCCTGACCCTCCCCCTGTATCAGCGTCGCACGCCCCCTGTGACGCTGGGTCTCCTCGGCTGGCAGCTCTGCCGCCGAGGAGATCCCTGGGAGCTGCGTGCAGCGTAAGCGGCGTGATGACGTCACGCCGCTTACACCGCTCAGCAGCTCCCGGAGCTGGACGCGCGGACCGAGGTCTGGTAAGTAATTTTTTGTTATTTTATAATTACTTACAGGGGGGGCATCACTGGCTACAATGGGGGGGCATCACTGGCTACAAGGGGGGCATCACTGGCTACAAGGGGGGCATCACTGGCTATAAGAGGGGCATCACTGGCTACAATGGGGGGGGCATCACTGGCTACAATGGGGGGGCATCACTGGCTCCAAGGGACATCACTGGCTATAAGGAGGGCATCACTGGCTATAAGGAGGTCATCACTGGCTGTAAGAGGGGCATCACTGGCTAAACAGGGGCATATGGCATAAAGAGGGGCTCATGGCTACAGGGGGCTATAATGGCTACAGGGGGGCATCACTGGCTACAGGGGACATCACTGGCTACAAGGGGGGCATCACTGGCTATAAGAGGGGCATCACTGGCTACAATGGGGGGCATCACTGGCTATAAGGGGGGCATCACTGGCTACAGAGGGGCATCACTGGCTATAAGGGGGGCATCACTGGCTACAAGAGGGGTATCACTGGCTGTAAAGGGGGACATCACTGGCTATAAGAGGGGCATCACTGGCTATAAGGGGGGCATCATTGGCTACAAGGGGGCATAACTGGCTACAAGGGGGGCATCACTGGCTACAATGGGGGGCATCACTGGCTACAAGGGGGGCATCATGGCTACAATGGGGGGGCATCACTGGCTACAAGAGGGGCATCACTGGCTACAAGGGGGGGCATCACTGGCTACAGGGGGGCATCACTGGCTACAATGGGGGGGCATCACTGGCTATAAGGGGGGCATCACTGGCTATAAGGGGGGCATCACTGGCTACAAGGGGGGCATCACTGGCTATAGGGGCATCACTGGCTACAAGGGGGCATCACTGGCTATAGGGGGCATCACTGGCTACAGGGGGCATCACTGGCTATCAATGGGGGGCATTCACTGGCTACATGGGGGGCATCACTGGCTACAATGGGGACATCACTGGCTACAATGGGGGGCATCACTGGCTATAAGGGGGGGCATCACTGGCTATAAGGGGGGGCATCACTGGCTATAAGGGGGGGAATCACTGGCTATAAGAGGGGCATCACTGGCTATAAGGGGGGCATCACTGGCTATAAGGGGGGGCATCACTGGCTATAGGGGGGGTATCACTGGCTCTAAGGGGGGCATCACTGGCTGTAAGGGGACATCACTGGCTACAGGGGATCAGATATAAGGGTGCATCAGGCTACAGGGGCATCACTGGCTAAAGGGGATCATGGATATAGGGACACACTGTATAAGGGGCATCACTGGCTATAAGGGGGGCATCACTGGCTATAAGGGGGGCATCACTGGCAACAGGGGGGCATCACTGGCTATAAGGGGGGCATCACTGGATACAGGGGGCATCGACTGGCTACAGGGGGGCATCGACTGGCTACAGGGGGGGGGGGGCATCACTGGCTATAAGGGGGCATCACTGGCTACAAGGGGGGCCTCACGGGATACAGGGGGCATCACTGGCTACAAGGGGGGGCATCACTGGCTACGGGGGCATCTGCTGGCTGCAGGGGGCATCTACTGGCTACAAGGGGGCATCACTGGCTACAGGGGGGGCATCACTGGCTACAGGGACATCTACTGGCTACAGGGGGCATCACTGGCTACAGGGACATCTACTGGCTACAAGGGGGCATCACTGGCTATGGGGGCATCTGCTGGCTGCAGGGGGCATCTACTGGCTACAAGGGGGGCATCTACTGGCTACTGGCTACAGAGGGGCATCACTGGCTACAGGGACATCTACTGGCTACAGGGGGCATCACTGGCTACAGGGACATCACTGGCTACAAGGGGGCATCACTGGCTACAGGGACATCTACTGGCTACAGGGGCATCTACTGGCTACAGGGGGCATCTACTGGCTACAGGGGGCATCTTCTGGCTACAGGGGGCTACTACCTGGCTACAGGGGGCATCACTGGCTACAGGGGGCTACTACCTGGCTACAGGGGGCATATTACATGGCTACCATATGATGTGCTATAGATGGGGCATTTGTATAGCAATAGGAATTGGTAGAGAAGTGCTGATAAATTGAGGAGTCTTAAGATGTTTGTTTTGTGAAGAGTTGGGAATAGTCGTCATGGCGTCTAGGACAGATGGAAAAGAAGAAGAAGAGAAAGAGAACAACTCTTCAGAGACGTCTCCTGTGAGTCACTAGATATAACTTTACTGTAATCGCTTATATGCCTGCAGAGCCTGTGTACAGCTGGTATCCATCATTGTATGGTCACTGTATGGCGGTAATATTGGTTGTAGTATAATGGTTTATACTCAGTAATGGTCAGTTTGTATTATTCGGTCACTATGTGCTGGTGTATGTGGTCATGGTGTGGTTTTATTATTCGGTCACTGTGTGTTGGTGATATGTGGTCTTGGGATTCTGGTTGGTGTAGCGGTGTTATTTGGTAACTGTAGGACTATGATTTAGTAGTTTTATACGTAGCAGATTGTGGTAAAGCTTTTTGTATATTTTGGCTTTGGTTTATGGTGATGCACTGTGGCGCCGTATGTTACGGGAGGGGGGGGGGGCGAAATTTCTTCACCTCGCACTGAGTGAAATTTAGCCTAGGAACTGCCCTGGGCGGAGCAGGGAGAGCTGTGCGCTCCCTGCCCCTGCCGTACGTAGCTCTGCAGGTGGCGCTGCGGAAGTGACGCCACCGCGCCGCCTGCCGAGCTTCCTGTTCTCGGCCCCAAGCCTAAAGCAGAAGGCTTGGGGCCGGGAGGTGACGGAGACTCCAGGGGAGCGCGGCTAGGTAGGTAACTACAGGGGGCCCTGGAGGGGGGGGGGGGGACTATACCTACTGGGGGCCCTGATACTGGGGGGTGGAAGACTATACCTACAGGGGGCCCTCATACTGGGGGGGGGTGGACTATACCTACAGAGGGCCCTGGGGGGGTGGACTATACCTACAGGGGGCCCTGATACTGGGGGGGGGGGACTATACCTACAGGGGCCCTGATACTGGGAGTGGAAACTATACCTACAGGGGGCCCTGATACTGGGGGGGACTATACCTACAGGGGGCCCTGATACTGGGGGGGACTATACCTACAGGGGGCCCTGATACTGGGGGGACTATACCTACAGGGGGCCCTGATACTGGGGGGGGGACTATACCTACAGGGGGCCCTGATACTGGGGGGGGGGGAAACTATACCTACAGGGGGCCCTGATACTGGGGGGGACTATACCTACAGGGGGGCCCTGATACTGGGGGGGGGGACTATACCTACAGGGGGTACAGGGGGCCCTGACACTGGGGGTGGACTATACCTACAGGGGGCCCTGATACTGGGGGGGGGGACTTTACCTACAGGGGGCCCTGATACTGGGGGTTGGACTATACCTACAGGGGGTACAGGGGGCCCTGACACTGGGGGGTGGACTATACCTACAGGGGGCCCTGATACTGGGGGGGGGGAGGACTATGCCTACAGTGGGCCCTGATACTGGGGGGGTGGGGTGACTATGCCTACAGGGGGCCCTGATACTGGGGGGGACTATACCTACAGGGGGCCCTGATACTGGGGAGGTACTATGCCTACAGGGGGCCCTGATACTGGTGGGGGGGGAGACTATGCCTACAGGGGGCCCTGATACTGGGCGGGGGAGAACTATACCTACAGGGGGCCCCAAGACTGGGGGGGGGGAACTATTTCTCTACAGGGGGGCCCTAATATACAGGGGGGACTATTCTGCCTACAAGGGGCCCTAATCTACAGGGGGGAGTATTCTGCCTACAAAGGGGCCCTAATCTACAGGGGGGGGACTATTCTGCCTACAGGGGGGCCCTAATCTACAGGGGGGACTATTCTGCCTACAAGGGGGCCCTAATCTACAGAGGGCCCTTTTTTACCTACAGGTGTGGCCTAAGCTACAGGGGGCCCCCATTGTACCTACATGGGAACTCTAAGCTACCGCCCGGGGGCCTGAAGCTGCCTATGTCTCCCCAAGCTACCAAGCTACCGCCCGGGGGCCTGAAGCTGCTTATGTCTCCCCAAGCTACCTAGCTACCGCCCGGGGGCCCAGTTGTACCTGCATACCGACTGAGGGAGCCCCATAATTACCAGGAGGTAATTATTTCCATTTGGGCCATTATAAATGGGGAGTTTGTACATAGGGGGCACTCAGTTGGGAAAATTATTAAAAAAAAGTGAGGAGTCTCAGGTGTTTGTGTTGTAAATTCTGCAGGGACGAGTGGTGGACGGAGTAAGTCATCATGGAGGTCTAGACAAAATAGAGAAGAAAAGGGAAAGTGAACGACTCCTCAGACAAGACGTCACCTGTGTGGCCCTAAATGTAAGTAAACTATTTGCAAAGCACCTGTGTACCTGGTATCTACCACTATAGGGTCACTGTATGGAGGAAATATTGCTCTTGGTGTAATGGTTTATATTCAGTAACAGTATGACGGTATTATTCAGTATTTTCATGGTGGAGATATGTGGTGATGATGTGGCGGTATTATTAGGTGCTTGTATATTGTTGTTGTTTGGTGATATTGGTCTTGGTATACTGGTTTAGTCAATAACATTATGGTGGGACTAGTCAGTATATGGTAGTGATAGGTGGCGGTATTATTTAGAATTTGTATATTGTTGCTTGGCAATATTGGTCTGGGTATATTGGCTTTGCCAGTAACATTATAATGGTGACATGTGGAGGTATTTGCTGGACCTTGTATAACCCAGCAAGAACTAAATCCAAAAACAATGGCACAATTGCATTTTTTTTCTTGTGACCCCAAAAACAATTTTTTATTTTTCTGGGGTGGTGATGGTTGTGAGCCGGGGGATGAGTGGGGCTCTTTCGGGACGGCGTGGGATTGGGGGGGATAGGAGGAGCAGGGGGTTGGGTCGGCCGGGAGGGGGAGAGGGAAGTAGACGAATATGGAGAATTTAGTCTCTGCCCCTGATAATGTAGGGGAGGTATTTCCCCAAAGTAGGAGCTTTGACCCCGGAGGGAGCCTGTGCAAGGTGAGAAAGACCTACAGCCTTTATCAAAGGGGGGGATATGTGGCAGAGCAACCTCAGATAGTCGCATGTTTCTTCCACTAGAGGGTGTGCAGCTGGAGACCTGCTGCAGATGCACCACCAAGGACCTGGTCTCGGTGGGGAAAAGCCACCTATATTAGGTCAGTGATGATATATTACTGACACTTCCAGTAGCGGCTAGAATAGCTGCTAGGCGACTATGTATGGAGTGGCTTTTTCGGGATAGCAGTGGCTGTTCTTGCATTCTAGAACGGGCTTTTGGTAGGTCTCTGGAGGCCTATTAAAGACCTGCTACTACAGGTGATCAGAGGGTATGGTTTTGCTGCCTGAAGATTAGAGCAACGCTGAGCTAAGGAAGAAGCTCTTACCCCCAGGCTTGAGGAAAGCCTGTACAGTACAGTGGCTGTACTAATGTGTTGTGCTGGATGTTAGGTACAGGCCAGGTATAGAGAGGGACTGTGCATGTGTTTAGTCAGTGGCCAGTGACTGAGGAGTTTATTTATGTTGTTATGTTCTGTTCCTGAATAAAGCTGGCTGAGGCCAGTGTTAAATGGAAGTCTGTGTCGGAGTGCCATTTGTTTGTGTCAACCGTTTTACAAAAGGACGTCGATCCGCGTGTTGAATACCCCCTGGGGCAGCCCAAGTGGCCAAAAGTGAGTGAGTCGTCACAATAGACACGACTCGCACATCTCATATCTTTTACATTCATGATTTTCATATAAAACATTATGCTTCCACAAATAGAACCAATACTTTCATTTAGGAACTATCCACTTTAACCACTAGATGTCACTCTTTGCTAGCTCTTAGTATTCCCTTTAGATCAGACCTGGGTATTGTACGGCCCGCGTGCCACATCCAGCCCTCTCGCTAGCTCTAACCGCCCTGCATGAGCTTTCCAGACATTACACACAACTCAGTAGTCCCTGGCACTGCCGTCATCCGCCAACCATTAAGGTCCTTTGCGATCGCTGATGGCGGCGGCAAAGGGTACTGACTATATGTGTGTCCTCTGAACGCACATACAGTTGCAGGCCTCTGCAGAGCAGAGAATTAAGACTCTCCAATCTGCAGAGTACTCCGGTGGGCCGCAAGCAGGCTTGTGGCTTACTGGAGTATACAGCACAGGCGATGTGAGAATGTCATCTCACTGCCTGTGCGGCCTGATAATGTCACGCGGCCTTTGCAGGAAGAAGACAAAGAACAGTGGGAGCTTTAGGGAGTGGGGGAAAGGTGAGGACTGTTACTTTTTTATTTTTAATTAGCCCCTTCTATCTGCTGTAGGATATTTAACCTGCCTATATACCTGCCCATATACCTGCTGGTGGACCTATAACCTGCCTATATACCTGCTGGGGGACCTATAACCTGCCTATATACCTACTGGGGGATGTATAACCTGCCTGTATACCTACTGAGTGACATATAACCTATCTATATACCTGCTGTGGGACCTATAACCTACTGATATACAGTGGGTACGGAAAGTATTCAGACCCCTTTAAATTTTTCTTTCTTTCATTGCAGCCATTTGGTAAGATCCAAAAAGTAATTTTTTTTGCTCATTAATGTACACTCTGCACCCCATCTTGAAAGAAAAAACAGGTGTAGATATTTTTGAAAATTTATTAAACAAAAAAAACTGAAATATCACATGGTCTTAAGTATTCAGCCCCTTTGCTCAGCATTGAGTAGAAGCGCCCTTTTGAGCTTGTACAGCCATGAGTCTTCTTGGGAATGATGCAGCAAGTTTTTCACACTGGAATTGGGGATCCTCTGCCATTCTTCCTTGCAGCTCCGGTTCCTTCAGGTTGGATGGTGAACATTGGTGAACAGCCATTTTCAAGTCTCTCCAGAGATGCTCAATTGGGTTTAGGTCAGGGCTCTGGCTGGGACAGTCAAAATTGGGCACAGAGTTGTTCTGAAGCCACTGCTTTGTTATTTTAGCTGTGTGCTTAGGGTCATTGTCTTGTTGGAAGAAAAACCTTCGGCCCAGTCTGAGGTCCAGAGCACTCTGGATGAGGTTTTCATTCAGGATATCTCTGTACTTGGCTGCATTCAGCTTTCCTTTAATTGCAACCAATTATCCTGTCCCTGCAGCTGAAAAACACCCCCATAGCATGATGCTGCCACCACCATGTTTCACTGTTGGGATTATATTGGGCAGTTCATGAGCAGTGCCTGGTTTTCTCCACACTTATATACATATCGCTTACAATTAACACCAAAAAGTTCAATTTTCATCTCACCAGACCAGAGAATCTTATTTCTCATAGTCTGTGGGGGTCCTTCATGTGTTTCTTTGAAAACTGTATGCAGGCTTTCATATGTCTTGCACTGAGGAGAGGCTTCTGTCGGCACACTCTGCCATAAAACCCCAACTGGTGGAGAACTGCAGTGATAGTTGACTTTGTGGAACTTTCTCCCATCTCCCTACTGCATCTCTGGAGCTCAGGCACAGTGATCTTGGAGTTCTTCTTTGGCTCACCAAGGCTCTTCTCCAACGATTGCTTAGTTTGGCTGGACGGCCAGGTCAAGGAAGAGCTGTGGTCTTCCCAAACTTGTTCCATTTTAGGATTATAGAGGCCACTGTGTTCTTAGGAACCTTGAGTGCTGCAGAAATACTTTTGTAACCTTGGCCAGATCTGTGCCTTGCCACAATTCTGTCTCTGAGCTCCATGGGCAGTTTCTTAGACCTCATGATTCTCATGTGCTCTGATATGCACTGTGAGCTGTAAGGTATTCTATAGACAGGTGTGTGCCTTTCCTAATCAAGTCCAATCAGTTTAATTAAACACAGTTGGACTCCAATGAAGGAGTAGAACCATATCAAGGAGGATTCGAAGGAAGTGGACAGCATGTGAGTTAAATATAAGTGTCACAGCAAAGGGTCTGAATACTTATGACCTAGTGATATTTCAGTTTTTCTTATTTTTTTTTCTTTCAAGATGGGGTGCAGAGTGTACATTAATGAGCAAAAAAAATTACTTTTTGGATCTTACCAAATGGCTGCAATGAAAGAAAGAGTGAAAAATTTAAAACGGTCTGAATACTTTCTGTACCCACTGTACCTACTGGGGACCTATGACCTACCTATACCTGCTAGGGGACCTATAACTTGCCTATATACCTGCTGGGGGACATATAACCTGCCTATATACCTACTGGCGGACCTATAACCTGCCTATATTCTACTGGGGGACCTATAACCTACCCCATACCTACAAGGGGCTATAACACGGGGCCCATATCACCTATACTGGGGGACTATAACTTGCTAGTATTCACTACGGGGGGATATTAACCTTATTACCTACCTACTGGTGGACATATAACTTACTGGGCACCATATCACCTATACTGGGGGACATATAACTTATTGAGTTGTGAAGTCACTAACGGTCGTTAAGCTGGTTGTTAAGGCTTCAAGTCGATTGATAAGAGCTTAACAATCGACTCTGGGGTCTATAGTATATAGGTATACTATAGGTATATTGAGTAGAACTGAGTTAAATATATTAGTCTGGCCCTCTAAAACCATTCGAATTTCTCATGTGGCACCATAGGAAAATTAATTGCAAACCCCTGCTTTAGATTATCCAAAGGAAATATCAACTCACCACTCTCCACCAGACTCACCACTCACCGCTAACTTTTAATGTTCCGTTTGGATACTCTAAAATTGCACAAAACAAAAATCATAATAAAGCATGTAAATAAAATCTTTTTATAAATAGCTTAATATCTAAATAATTATGATCTGAGTTATTCCTAAAATTCTCAAGATTTTGCCTCATCTTACTACTCGTATAGATTATAAAATAGATCCATCGAGACCAAGATGACGAAATTTATGAGATTTCACCTATAGTTCGCAAGGAGCTACAACTACGGATGTTTCCTGCAAGCAAAAATACTTTTGTTTGATATAACACAGGTATCTCCAAATTGAAAAATCTCCAATAAATTCTATTCTTGTATTAGTTCCACTACTTCGTTTAAGCCCCAAGGGGACAAACTTTGGATCTGATAGATCCAGAACATCTCCCTTTTATTTAGCATATCTATTCTAATGGCCAAATCATCAGCTACACAATCAAAGTAGTGGAACTAATACAAGAATAGAATTTATGGAAGATTTTTCTATTTGGAGAATTAACAGGATCCGCATTGTTTGCATGTCTTAATTATTAAAGGTATTTTTACATTCTAAAGAAGCCTGCGCTGGATCCTGTTTTTTCTCCTATAGCTTGCATTACTGGCTGTAAGCATACACGCTTGCTGAATAATCAGCATAGAGTTGTTTTTTACAAGTTTCAAAAAATTCACTGCTGTGAATCTGGGCATGTGGACGAGCAGCGACTTATGAACCAGCGAACGCTGATTACCTAAACCTGTGTGCAGACAGTTATGCTTGCCAGAAGCACAACATAAGGTGAGTGCACATCTTCAAGGAATTGATTCTTTTCTCTAAATCTAAAGTGAGTAATACACTAGGGAGCACTCCTCTATTTTTGTTTGTCTTTTTCGGCGAATACGTTTTTGTAAAGATGTCAGTTGGGAGCTTGTGACGTGCATTGGAAGGCTTTTGAAGTAATAAAAGATTTTGGGAAGCGTCATCAGCTTAACCACATTAATACAAGCATGGAAGAGAGAAACATAGACCGCACATCCTCACACTATACGTTTATCTAATGCTTCTCAGCAAAACTATATAAAAAATGAATAGGAGGTTCTTAGTATACCTTTTGATCAAAACGTATAGGCCCACTTGCCACGTCGCGGCGACCTCTATTAAGTGGGTCCCTACGCTAAATGGGGGTAACGCTGCATGGCGGCCACCACCGCAGCAAAAACCACACAGATGAGGGGCACTGCCCAGTGGCCCAACAGCACCACTGCTGCCAGACCTAGCCCCCCGGCTCTGGACAGCACCACCCCACCAGCACAGCATCACAGCAGCAATGGCCACCACACAGCACCACCACCACAAAAGGAAAGGTAGACACTGCTCACCCTTCCAGGGCTCCCTGCATACAGACTGCAAGAAACAGGGCATTAACCCTTATACAGACTACTGCTAATTAAAAACACCTGGGCCAAATGGGGAGGAGTGCTGATCCATGTGTGCAAAGAAAAGAACCTATGTATACAAACATGGAAGAGAGAAACATAGACCGCACATCCTCACACTATACGTTTATCTAATGCTTCTCAGCAAAACTATATAAAAAACGAACAGGAGGTTCTTAGTATACCTTTTGATCAAAACGTATAGGCCCACTTGCCACGTCGCGGCGACCTCTATTAAGTGGGTCCCTACGCTAAATGGGGGTAACGCTGCATGGCGGCCACCACCGCAGCAAAAATCACACAGATGAGGGGCACTGCCCAGTGGCCCAACACACACTGCTG
>JAODAL010077690.1:0-13181 GCA_025379985.1 Phyllomedusa bahiana | reverse complement strand
CTGTAGTGGCCAAAGTAAAAAAAACACGTATCTAAAATTTATTGGATATTAAAAGGTATTTTTGGCCCCAAACAACCTGTGCTGACTTGCTGGATTCTAATTTAAGTACGGTGGATTATCAAACAAAGGGGGGGAATGGGCAAAATTGAAAATGAAACCCTATCGAAATGTAAAAATTTGATAAAAAAAGGGGAGTTTTGCACCAAAAAAGAAAAACCTGCATTTATAAAAAGATGTGACCCTTTTAAGTTCAGGCTCCCCAATTTCCAGGAAATATTTCAATAGAAACTTTAATAATAAAGCTATTCAATGTCTACACTAAGTCTTGTGAATTTTATCCAGTATTTTTTAAGGCTTGTTATTGTTAATAAAAGGATATTTTTTGCCCCTTTCAATTCCCCCGTGGTGACTTAAAATTGCTGGATTCAAAATTAAGTGCAAGGTGGAATATCAACAAAAGGGGAATGGGCCCAAAAATTTGAAAAAACACCTACTGAAATGATACTGATAATAAAAGTGGTTTTGATCTAACAAAGGACCTGCAGTTACAGAAAAAGATGTTACCCTTTAAAATTCAGCTGCCCAATACCCAGGAATATTTAAATAGAAAACTGTTAATAATAAAGCTATTGCAATGTCTAACACAAGTCTTTGTGAACTTATCCAGTATTCTTTACAGAGCTTGTTTGTTTCGCCCGGGGCCCCCCCCCTCCCCCCGTCTTTACAGCAGTAGATGCTTTTTAAAATTTTACCTAACTATATAAAATTTCCCAATCTTAATTAAAAAACCAAAAATTGTAAGGATCACAGAATAGTGAGGTTTCTCTGTGAAAAATTAATAATTTCGCTGAGTGTTTGGACACAAGAAAAAAGCACGCCCCCCCCCCCTGAGAGACACTGAGGCTGAACGGAAAAAGCTTTCTATGTAAAACGAGGTCATGTGTTTTTTCCCAGCCAATCGCAACCATACACATCCCGTCATGACGTCGCACACACATCTCACCCTGCTCTATTCTGATTGTTGCTGGCCGCCAAAATTACAGTGAAGCGTCCGAAAAAAGGCGCGATCTTAATAGGTGATGCACAGATTTTAACCTAAATTATCGCATGATCTAAAAAATTCGATCACCATAAAAACTGTGCCGATTTCAACTTTGTCGATAATAATCGCTCAACACTACCGATATCCACTACCACTAATCACAGAGCTCTTTGACCGACTCCGGGGTGCAGAATCTTTTCCAAATTGCACTTGCGGGGGGCCTATAATCTGGTCTGGATCCATAAGGGTGATGAGTGGAAGACGGCTTTCAACACCCGAGATGGACATTTTGAGTATCTTGTGATGCCCTTCGGTTTGTGTAATGCCTTTGTGGTGTTCCAGGAATTCGTGAACAATATCTTCAGAGACCTCCTGTATTCCTGCGTAGTCATTTATCTGGATGACATCCTGGTGTTCTCCCCTGACCTGGAGTCTCACCGGATCCATGTACGCCAAGTTCTGAGGCATCTGAGAAATAATCGCCTCTACGCCAAGATCTAACACCAGACCAGCCTTCCGTTTCTCGGGTATATTATCTCAGACAAGGGTCTGCAGATGGATCCAGCTAAGCTGTCTGCCATCTTGCAATGGCCACGGCCCGTCGGTCTCCCGGTCATACAGCGTTTCTTGGGTTTCACGAATTATTACCGCCAGTTTATTCCACATTTTTCTACAGTGGTGGCACCTATTGTGGCGCTCACCTTTAAAACCAGTAACTCAAAACACTGGCCACTCAAGGCTGAAGAGGCCTTCACTAGCTTGAAGTCGGCGTTCTCCTCCGCGCCCATTCTGTCTCGACCAAACTCCGAAAAACCTTTCTTCCTAGAAGTAGATGCCTCATCAGTGGGGGCTGGGGTGGTCCTCACACAAAAGGATCCCAAGAGCAAGATCCTTATGTGTGGCTTCTTCTCTAAGATGTTTTCTCCTGCTGAGAAAAACTATACCATCGGTGATCGGGAATTACTGGCCATCAAGCTGGTTTTGAAGAAATGGTGTCACCTCCTGGATGGGGCTTGACATCTGGTCAATATTTACAATGTTTACACTGACCATAAGAACCTTTTGTGCCTCCAGACTGCCCAGCGACTAAATCCATGTCAGGTCAGATAAGCCCTGTTCTTCTCCCATTTCATTTTCTCATCCATTTCTGGAGAAGAATTTCAAGGCCGATCCCCTTTCTCATACCTCCGATGTTATAGGAGAAGAGATGGTCCCTTGTCACATCGTTCCTCCGGAATGTCTTATCTCCACAGCTCCCATAGAACTCCAATGAGTTACTCCAGGCAAGACGTACGTGCGTCCTGCGCTCTGTAAGAAATTTATAAAATGCGGACATTGCCAATTAATTTCCCGTTTCTATTGGTGGTCTGATCTTATTAAAGATGTGAAAGAATTCGTGGAAGCCTGTACCTCTTGTGCCTGCAACAAGCCACCCCGACTGAAGCCGGCAGTTTGCTACAACCCCTGCCTATTCCAAAGAGCCCGTGGATCCATATAGCCATGGATTTCATCACTGATCTTCCACCTTCCCCAAGCAATACTGTCATTTGAGTGGTCACTGACCGCTTTTCTAAAATGTAACACTTCATTTCGTTGCCAAAACTGCCCTCTGCTCCATGCCTCACCAGTTTCTTCCTCCAGCACATCTTCCAACTGAATGGACTGCCCGAAGATATTGTCTCGGTTTGGGGGGGTACAGTTCATGTCGAAATTCTGGCGCGCCCTCTGTTCCCAGCTGCGAATTAAGCTTGACTTCTCTTCAGCTTATCACTCTCAGACAAATGGGCAAGTAGAAAGGGTCAACCAAGTCCTGGGCAATTATCGATGACAATTTGTCTCTGCTCGTCAGGATGACTGGTCCAGTCTGCTGCTTTGGGCAGAGTTCTCCTATAACTCCCTGGAGTCTGAGTCTACTGGTGCTTCTCCTTTCTTTATTGTGTATGGACAACATCCCCACCCACCTCTCCTTTATCTTCGTCTTCAGATGTCCCCGCTGTGGATAACTTGGTTTGTGATTTTGCGGTTATCTAGGAAGACACTCTCGAGTCTTTCCAATGGTCATCTTCCCAAATGAAGGCTCGAGCAGATAAGAGGAGAAGACCTCATCCGTCCTTCGCTCCTGGTGACAAAGTCTGGCTTTCCTCTAGATATATTCGCCTAAAGATCCTGTTATAAACTGGGGCCTCGTTTCCTAGGACCTTTTGAGGTGCTGAAGAAGATAAATCCTGTGGCCTATAAACTATGTCTTCTTCCCATGATGCATGTCCCGAACTCCTTCTACGTCTCCTTGCTGAAAACACTCATCCTGATTCACTTTTCCCGGACGGTTACCTCCCGGTGCCTGGGGCTCATACCATCGACATCTATACCATAAAAGAGATTCTGGCCATGAAGATGATCAAGGGGAAGCATTTCCTTATTGACTGGAAGGGGTTCAGGCCACAAGAAAGGTCCTGAGAGCTAGAAGACAATATCCTGGACTGCAAGTTGCTCCTGAGGTTCCCCCAGGCCCAAAAGAAGAGGGGGCCAAAGGGGAGGGACTGTCACAGGTGCTCCCGTGACCCTCACTCCGGGTCGCAGGCTCACCCGTGCTAATTCTGCGAGCGGCGCTGTGACCCGCATGTCGGGTTGCGGGCACATTCACAGCTCCGTCCCAATGTGTGGCTACTCACCCAGCCTCGTTCCCGACGTCTCTGCTTTCAGGCGCGCTTCCCCGCTTCCAAGGGCGTTTTTAAATTAAAAGGGCCAGCACACCGGTGATGTGTGATCACCAGACGCTGACAATTCCTGTGGTTCCTTGCCGGAGAAAGCGTTTTCATAGTGTTCCTTTGCTATTTCATGTAATGTACCTATTTGCCTTCATCCCTTGATCACAAACCTTTGCCGCCTGTCCTGACCTTCCTGCCTGTCCTCGACTTCGAACCAGCCTAACAATTCTGTTCTATGCCTCACCTCGGCCGACACTGCAGACAAGTCGTGCCAGGTGTAGTGACCTGGGGATTCGCTAGCTGCAGCAAGTCCAAACCGCTTTGCGGCGGGCTCTGGTGGAAACCAGCAGCCCCTTAGACTCCGCTCCCTGGTGCGGCTTACACCAACACCTGCAGTGGTACAGCAGATCCACTACTCCGGCCACGGGGGGTCACAATGCTGGGACCCTCATCTAGCACTAAAATGGGGGCTCCATCCTTTCTCACAGCACTTGTGCAGTGAGGAAATTTAAGAATGGAGAAGTGGCAAAACTTGTGCACTGTTGCTCCATTCAAAGGCTATGGGACTGACAACAATCATAAAAAAATTCACGGGATTATTGCATCAGCTGTTTGATGATAGGAAATTCAGTCAGTCTGGGTGTCGTGACACACAGGAAAAAGCGTCAAGCACAAGAGATCATGTGAGCTTGCTTTTTCAGGGCAGTGTTTGAAGCCACGCCCCTTAGTCATACCTCTCAGCATGAGGAGAGAGGTAGGGGACGTATTAAGAGTTAAACTCTGATAATAATATTTTATTAGAAAATGTAGTAAAAAAATAAGACTCCAAGAAAACTAACACAATGTGTTTTACTTAGGAAAGGGCTGGAGGGGGCAGTATATTACTCAGAAATTCAAAGAGCAGGAAAGATAGAAATAATACACCTCCCCTCCAGGCCCTCCACTAGACATAACACAATGCATTCGTTTTTCTTGAATTGTACCTTTAATGTAGTTACTTTGAGATATATCACATAAGAATAGAGTAAAAAAAAAAATTCGAACTACAGTTAATATCAAAGAAATAGACTGAAATATCACCTGAGAACAGACAACAACACTTTTGTTCCTGTAGGACAGCTGCCCAGGAGTCCCAAACAGCTGGACAATGTCTCAGTCATTGTTATGGGTTAATTGTGCTATTCTACAGCATGTGAGACATTCCAACCTAGGGTTTAGTGTAAATGAGCAAAACACTACAACCTGTATTTCCATGTTATGTCTAGCAAGCATCACGGTACATTTCCACACATTATTCAAGCTGTATGATGACAGCTAGTCTACATGCATTTTTTCTTTATATACAAATAGTCTTTAAAGGCTTTCTGTTTAGAAGTTGAGCTGATCCTAATGCAGTCTTACCAAATATTTATTGTGTGAGGATTCAGGAGAACACACTTATGTGGTTGATCAGCATTTTTTTTTAAGGGGCAAGCTAGTTGTATAAAATTAAAACAAGCCAACTTACCTTCCCACTCCACTGATTTATTTTCACATTGTTTGGGTCCCTGCTAGTCTTGCCTTCTTGGTACCGACACAGAGGAAATTCCTGCTCAGCCAAATGCTGGCCACAGTAGTGACCAATCACAGTTAGAGATTGGCTAAAGAGGCCTATAAAGCCAATTCTTGTGAGTCGGCAAGGTAGCAAGAGCAGAACTTAGTGGGGCCAAATGAGAGTTAAAGGGGTCATCTCACCATGCTGTTTTACAGAGCCACGGGCAGCTACAGAATGACACTTCCTGGTTAGGCTGTTGATGGTTCTATAGTAGTGATTGGCTTATCAGCTCTGCTGTTTCTAGCTCCTCCTAATAGAGTGACATGAGTGGAGGAGGTTTGTAAACTGTCGTGCACGATGCTATAGAGCTCTAAAGTGTTAAAACTTGTCAGCAAATAATGTAGAGGAGCTCCGGTCTTTCAAGATAAGGAATAGAGTAGGAAGTGAGTCATCACCCCACCACTGCTTCTGCCTGTAACCACAGAGAGAGGTGGCTGGTAACTACGGAAGCTTATCTGGAAAAGTTGCTCCTAACTCTGAAGAGAAGCAGAATCAGAAAAGCAATGCATTCGGTAATAGTCTTTATTTAACTTTGCCTACATGTTTTAAGCTCCTTGGAAACTATTAATTCTCATTTTAAATCCTTTTAAAGATCTATCCCAATTCCTCTAATATGGGCTGAACGGACAGAGCTTACATTTGGTGGTACTGTCTCAAAATATAAACATTCTGGTCCATTTTATCTGCTATCTACTGGTCTCAATTATACAGATGTAGCCGAGTCTAGCTTGACTGTGAGATCACGTCTTTTCGTGTTATCTGCTCTTGTCTGTAAACAAAGGCCATTGAAAAGCATTGAGAAAATAGAGATAACACTCAGTGCCGTCATGTCACGGTGCATTATCTGTTCTTTTTAGTTCTGCTACATCTGTACCTGTATCTGCCCTACTATATAAACCAGCATCTTCCTCTCACCCTTAGTTGGACATATTTTCATTTGTATGAAGTATGTAACCATACATAGGTACATATAGTTTGCAAAGCTAAAAAAAGAGAGAAGTCCATCCAGTTCAGCTTATTGTCCTATAGTGTTGATCCAGAGAAAGGCAAAAATCCCCATGAGGTAGAAGCCAATTGTCATCATTTTAGGGAGAAAAATTATTTTCTGACTCCAATCTGGCAATCAGAATAAATCCCTGGATCATCAACCCTTCTCCAGAATCCTGGTCACTATAACTTGTTACATTATTACACTCTAGATATGCATCCAGACCCTTTTTTAATTCTGTTAGTGAATTCACCATGACAAGTTCTCCTGGCAGAGAGCTCCACAATCTCACTGCTCTTATAGTAAAGAATAACTTTCTATGTCTATGTAGAAACTTTCTTTCCTCAAGGCGTGGAGGATGCCCTCTTGTTCTAGATACAGTCCTGAGTATAAATAGATTCTTGGAGAGATATCTATATTGACCTTTCATATATTTATACATATTTATTATGCCCCCCAAAGCCATATTTTCTCTAAACTAAATAACCCTAATCTTTCTAATCTTTCTGGGTATTGCAGTCCACCGAGTCCTTTTATTATTTTTGATGCCCGCCTTTGAATCTATTCAACCTCTACAAAGTCTTTCCTGTGCGCTGGTACCCAAAACTGCACACAATATTCCATGTGTGGTCTAACCAGTGACTTGTATAATGGGAGAATAATGTTCTCATCATTTGCATCTATGCCCCTTTTAATACATCCTATAATCCTGTTTGCCTTGGCAGCTACTGCCTGACACTGACTGCTACAATTAAGTTTACTGTCCCCCAGGATTCCAAAGTCCTTCTCCATGTCACTTTTTCCCAGCATTTTTCTATTTAACATGTAATCATGAAATGCATTTTTCCTCCCCATGTGCATAACCTTGCATTTATCTGTGTTAAACCTGATCTTCCACTTCTCTTCCCAGGCCGTCAACTTATTTAGATCTCTTTGTAATAAAACATTTTCCTCTATTGTGTTGATTACTTTACAGAGTTTAATATCATCTGCAAAGATTGATTTTCTAATGTGCAATGTATATGTTAGGTCATTAATGAATATATTAAAGAGAATATGGCCCAATACTGACCCCTGTCGTATCCCACTATAACAGGGATCCAGTCTGAGTATGTACCATTAATCACCACCCTTTTTTTTCTATCACTGAGACAGTACTTACCCACTTGCTAGCAGTCTCATTATACTTAATAACCTTTTATGCTGCACAGTATCAAATGCTTTATAAAAATCTAGATATGTGACATCCAATACCTCACCCCGATCCAGTCTAGAACCTTTTACCTACAATAGAGGTTAAACTTACCGGCCTATAGTTTCCAGGATCACTTTTTGACCCCTTTTTTAATATTGCACCACATTTGTTATGCGGCAATCCTCTGGGACATACCCAGTTACTATATTGTCTATTAATATTAAGCATAGGGGCCTGTCTATCACATTAGTTAATTCCCTAAGGACACGGGGCATACCATCAGGACCTGGTGATTTGTCTGTTTTAATCTTGGACTTTCCCCTTCCCCAACTCCCATTCTATGTTTATCCAAGATTCCAAGCTATTGCTTTCAAATGAATGCCAAATTGTGTAAAGTGAAGTCCTTCAAGTACACAGACTTGAAGAGGACCCAAGTTACAATACCTATACCTGTAAGAAATTCTTAATCCATTGCTCTTTTGGAAATGTTATTATACAAAACTAATTTTACATACTTTACAAACTTTATATATACTTTAAATATACTATTATATATGTCACGGACGCCCCTGCGACCACTGTCCTGGGTCGCAGGCGCGTCCGTGCCCCTGATCCCAGCGGAGCCCCGTCCCGCACGTCGGGTTCGGGGTCCGCTCGTGTCTCGGCCCCCTCCGGCGCTCACTTACCTGGCCGCGCTCCTGCTCAGTCTGTGTCCGTCTCCCGGCGCGTGGCTCTGCCCCTAGGGGCGGGTGCGCGCTGGCAGTTTGAATTTAAATGGGCAGTGCGCCGGTAACTGGTTCATTGCCGGGCACTGCTCCTATTTAGTCCGGCCCCTTCCTGCCGGTCCTCGCCGGATCCTTAGTGTATGTTTCCTAGGAGAAAGCTGTCCAGAGAGTTCCTGTTTGCCTTACCGTGTACCGACCTTCTGCCTACGTTTACCGACCACGAACCAGAGCCGCCTGTCCTGGCCTTCTGCTTGTCTACTGTCTACGAACCCGAGCCGCCTGTCCTGACCACCTGCCTGTCCCCGACTACGAGCCTGCCTGCCGTTCCTGTATCTTGCCTTGGCCGCCACCGCAGGCAAGCCCCGCCAGTGGTAGTGACCTGGTGGACTCCCACCGCAGCAAGACCATCCCGCTTTGCGGCGGGCTCTGGTGAATACCGGGACCCACTTAGATTCCACTCCCTGTTGTGGGCTTACGTCATCGCCTGCGGTGGTCCAGTGGATCCACCTCCAGACCGTTACAATATACTTCTTATTAGCAAGTGCATACACTTTTTATATCAAGGTTGGATATATGTCTATTTGCTAGTCATTGGTCAAATCTGTTGTTGGTAGTTTGGGCCTATTGGCATCATCAGTGGTTTGAATCTTGAACCAATTGTTGTACTTACCAACTTTATCAAAAACCTTTTTGCTGCTCTCCTCTCATTTGGCTATAGGCTATATAATAATCAAGCCACTAGATTATGGTGAAATCAATTAGTCTGATGTTATAGAGGAGAAGAAACCATATGAGTTTTGATAATTAGTATCATATAGTTAAGTGCCTGTGATTTAGACAATTTTGACTGTCAAAGCTTAAGACATATGGACGTCATAAATAGACATTTTCCGCTATCAGCCAGAGAAGAGAGCCATGTAATCCTACCGCAATGTAGCCATCCACAGCTTCCCTCAGGCATGTCAGCTGATTGTGGAAGGGAGTTTTTCCTTGGACAAGAGTTGTCCTGATGGGAAAATCCCTATAAATCACTTCAGTGATCAAGATTATTCTGGATTAAGTCCTCCCATGTTTATCAGCAGAGCCAGTGTACAATATAGACCACCATGACAATGTCACTGCAAGTGCAAACAACTGGCATGAAATTATAGGTGTCGGTCTACATATTTATGTCTCTGTAAACAAAATTAACTGTACACACATCACTACATGTGAATTTATGATGGCACGACGCAGATAAATGCAGAAGAGACAAGGGGCAAAGAATTAAAATGGCCCTGTTTAACAGTATGCCCAAGGGCTTCTTGGCAAAGCCAAGAACATTAAAACTGTTAGTTACACATGGAAACACAATGAATGACAACTTTGTGAACATCACAGCAAATTATGGCTGCAAGGTATTGAGATTAATGGTAGTAATTGCATTTGCATGGAAGACTTTTAGCAGCATGTTGAACACAAACATGAGTTATATTAAGCCACTATATTTCCATTAAAGCACTGGAGGCATGTTGCTGATTTTATTACCTTCATTTGCAATTTCAATGGTGTAATAAATAAAACCCTTTCGTGTTTTGCTAAAAGAACACTGCTGTCTGATAGAAAAACTGAGATTGCTCTGTACGTTTGGAGAAATAAAAGGAAATGCTCAGCTTTATATTGCATCCCATTAATTCTAATGAAACTGCTAAACTGGAAATGTGCATCCATATTTACTTAGAAACTAACACAATATCCTGCAGAAAGAGGATTATGATAATTTTCAATAACTGAACCGTTATGTGAATGGGTAAATCAGTTTCCCAGCTGAATTTTTTTGGATGCACATTCACACTATGATCTGTCGTCTATCTCCTAACAATCACAGAATCCTTTGAACTCTTTGGGCTTAAAGAGGTTTTGCCATGTAGTAAAATTGATGTGGTAAGCTTGCAAATTAAATAATAAACATTGTAGCATTTTTGCTTTAGATTCTATCCCACTGATCCATAATGTACAGCTGGTCTCCAGAGGATACGACCAGTGACAACAACTTCTCATTCCTGGCCACACATGCTCAGACATCACCTCTCCTCTCAGGCAGCTACTGTCAGTCTCCTTCCTGCCTAGTAATCACACACTCACTGCTGAGCAAGTGCTCAACTACAGGTGCTGTCATTCTACTTCCTTCCTCTGTACTCCTTAGTAATTAGTCAAACAGTGCAGATAAATTACAAAAAAAAAGATGAAACCTCAAGCAGATATATGCATTGAGAAAAAAAAGTCCACATTACATTCCTTCAGGGATTTAAACTTAAGACCCTTATGCTGAAAAGCAGAAATGCTAACCACTCAGCTATATTGTAGCTACTCATAGCATTTTTATTTCAAGTTACTTCACTTTCCATAAACAGACCTTTGTTTGATTAGAGACTCAGAAGTGAGCACACTGTGGGGGAAGACATGGTGAGCCCAAGCCTCCCTGGTCAAAATCCGATCATTTTTCAAACAAATTGTACACACCCCCTTTGAAGCCCTTAAAAAGCTAAAAGAAAAAAAAAAAAGGGGACAAAAAATCCCTTTTTGGTTAAAATCCTTGTAATAAGGGGCAGAAATATAAGCCGCATCCATACATTGTTGAATGGGCAAGTGTGCCCCTTTTCCCTAGGCAACTTTTCGTTCACCCACACCACACAATAAATTATTGTAACCAAAAAAAAGAAAAAATCACTCAAAAAGTAACCCAAAGGGTAAAAGGGTTGACTTTAACTGATGCACAATGCAATGTTTGTTTCCCAGAGTTTTTTCATCGGGCTGCCCCTTTGGGGCCCTGAAAAGAAAAAACCACAATAATATCCCTATGGGTGTTTGCTCACGGGACAGATTTGTGGCGGATTATTGACAAAATTTATGCACAGAAAATCACAGCAGACCACAATACCAGCCATGTGGATGGAATTTTCCAAATCCATGGCCACAAGATGGAATTTTATTGTTCAGAAATTGTGGTGAAGATTTTTGAGACTGCAGCATGTTGAATTCTATTGCATTTAATGTGGATTTTACCCCACTGAATTGAATGGGGTAATATCCATAAAAAAATCGGTTGCACATTTTTACATGCAGATTTACCTGTGGATCTTCAGCGGGAAAAAATTCTGCAGCAATCCCTCCCATGCTCATTAACTATTAAACTGTATATTTAGTCACATACAGATGAATTTATTGTCAAGACACTATAGTGTAAAAATAAAAATGAGCAATTTCTACACTTTCTACATAGCAATGCTAGCATAAAACTAAAAAAATTGTGCCTGTCTCCAGTTCCATATGTTTAAAAAAATCTTTATTTCAAAAACATCAAAAAGTTATTCAACGTGTAGAACAAAAATTGATCATAACTGACGCTTTTCGGGCGTACAATGCCCTTAGTCGTAGTCTATGTAATACCAATTTTAAAACCAATATAAACCCTTACTAATGACCAATCATTGGTCATACATGATCACATAGTTATTGCTGGAAAAACTTGCAAGAAAACAATACAAAATATATTTTATGTATAAATGACATAATAAATAACCATATTTACAAAGTTTTACTCCCTCTAATTTTGTAAATATGGTTATTTATTATGTCATTTATACCCAGGAGTGGTGAGCGAATTTCTTTAGTTTTTTTCCTTAAAAACTTAGATCAGTAATTTCTAAAAGCTAAATTTAAAAATGTTTCATGGCTTTGATGATGCAGAATTTTTTAACTTGCATTTTTGACATATAATATGGAAGTATCTCACACCAAAATACATGTTCTAAATGCTCACGATACTCATCCTGTTGTTATGAATAGGAAATATCTGCCATCATTCACATGGAACATATTTTTACATGCCAATTTTTAATATGCCATGTAATATGGCATATTAAAATTAAATAAGTGACACGCTGTTTATAAATGCATTCAAATTTAAACCAAAAATGCTTAAAAATCTATCTGTATTCTGATGCTTATTTTAAGACAGTTTAGACCTCCTTTTGTTCTATGTGAACATACCCTCAAGAGGTTTGTCTGGCGGACCAAAAAAAATAAATATCATTTAGCTTGCCTGTGTTCTTCTATTTCCCTGGGATGTTTTCTTTCTAATTTGGGCTGCACATAGTATCCCTTTTCTGCAGCCCAGCAACTGTATTTACTGTATGAAAGCCATTTCCCTTTGCTCTGTAAAACTACAAACCCCCATTATCTTCTTCCTCCTGTAACGGTCAGTGGTAGTGGATCCTCTGGACCACCACAAGCGATGGTGAAAGCCACGCCAGGGAGCAGAGTCTAAGTAGGTCCGGTTTTCACCAGAGCCTGCCTCAAAGCGGGATGGACTTGCTGCGGCGGATTACTACCAGGTCGCTACCCCTGGCGTGACTTGCTTGCGGTGGCAGCCAGGTGTTGCGTGGTACAGAATCGTGAAGCAGGCTCGTAGTCGGGACAGGCAGAGGTCAGACAGGCGGCTAAGGTTCGGGGGTCAAAGGACGGAGGCAGAAGGTAAAGGGACACGGTAAATCAGAACTAGGCACTTTGGAACGCTTTCTCTCAAGGCACAGGGCACTATCGATTCGGCAAGGTGCTAGGGAAGAGGCAGGCTTAAATAGGGTCAGCGCCCGGTGAGACCAATCACCGGCGCACTGTCCCTTTAAATTTTGCTGAAGTGCCGCGCGCGCTCTAGGGGGCGTGCGCGCACCCGGCCGGCAGCAGGAGCGCGCACCGGGACGGAAACAAGAACGTGGAAAAGTAAGTGGGACACAGGAGCGCCGGAGTGTCCGCAGCCCGAGCATCGGGCTGCGGCAAACCCGGGCCGTAGCAGGGGCGCTGCGGCGTTGCGGGTTTTGCCTGCGACCCCGAAACGGGGGTCGCAGGGACACCGTAAAGTACCCCCCTTTGGCCCCCCCTTTTTCCCCC
>JAODAL010077689.1:0-13181 GCA_025379985.1 Phyllomedusa bahiana | reverse complement strand
AGGGAAAAAGGGGTTTAGCTATAGGGCACATATATCAAATTCAAGACCTGTGGACCAAGTGCGGTCTACCATGTTATTTTATGAGGCTCACAAAACCTTAGACACAGCAAGCAGGGAAGGACAAGGACCAGATCTCCACATTCCCTATAGGATGCAGCAAGCGCTCGGCAGCGGTGGCACTGCCAGCGCAGGAAGTTGGTTCCATCTTAGATTCAGAGCTCCAACCTGTATCCTCAGGAGAACGTGTAGAGCGGATCCTTCTGTTTTTGGACCTCGTCCATCCCTGTTTGCTTTGTGTAAGCTCTCAAGTGCCACACGACATGATGCAGTGGGCCAGATTCAGCCAGTTGGCTTAAAGTTTGACACATAATTCTGTTATGGATTGTGTTCCAGAAGCTTCAAGAGAAAAAAGACAGAGGTCACCTAGTTAAAACCTTAAAAATCATATCCATTTTAATTTGTGAGTGCATTTTATACTGTTAGTGATTATAGTAGAACACAGCTGCTTTAAAAGGTTAGTACAAAATTGTGAAAACATAGCTGCTTTCTTCCAAGAACAAGGCCACACCTGTCCATGGGTTGTGGTAATGCAATCTGGCACAAATGAAGTAAGCTGAGCTGAAATACCTGTGAAACCTGTGAAAGGGTATAGTGCTGTTTTAGGAAGAAAGCAGCCATGTTTCCTAATTCTGGACAACCTCTTTAAGGTTTGCTAGGATACTTCATTGTTATTTGTTATGCTACTGTTTTGTGTTGAGCGGTTATAATCGACAAAGTTGAAATCGGCACGGTTTTTAGGTTGATCGGAAATTTCCGATCACGCGATAATTTAGGTGAGAATCTGCACATAATCTATTACTATCGCGCCATTTTCGGCGCTTCCTGTCATTTTGGCGGCCAGCAAATCAGCTTAGAGCATAGAGCAGGGTGAGCTGGGTGTGCGACGTCATGACTGTGATGTGTATAGTTGTCATTGGCTGGAAAAATCACATGACCTCGTTTTACATTGAACAGCCCTTCCTGTTCAGCATCAGTGTGTCAGTGTGTCTCATAAGAGCAGGACGTGTGTTAGCTCTCTCCTCAATACAGCTCAACTCAGAGACACAGTTCTCTTTGTTCACACAGACAGCTATGCTTTTAGCTGTGAACAATAGAACATAGGTATATTAGAGAATTTCAGTTCTTAGTTAGTTAGGCTGAGACTTTTAAAGAATCATCTAGCGCTGTACAGCCGCAGGGGAGGGAGGAGGGGGTTGTGCGGGCGAACACAGACAGGCAGGCAGGCTTTTGAAAGGAGAGTGTATGTTGTGCAACCCAGACTCTGCTTTGAACCTACATTGAAATGGCTTTTTTATACCTGTTTTTGCCCAGCACACCTCGCACCTGAGGTGAAAAGACCCACATTGTACTTACATTAGGATACAGAAATTATCTAGTAACTGCTGTTGTATTTCATAGGTGCAAAAAACACCTTTTATTATCCGTACACAATTTAATTAGGTGTTTTTCCCTTTGGCGCAGGCCATTTTTGTTCAAAGACCCACCTTGTACTTACATTAGGATACAGAAATTTTCTAGTAACTGCTGTTGTATTTCATTGGTGCAAAACCCACCTTTTATTATCCGTACACAATTTAATTACGTGTTTTTCACTTTGGCGCAGGCCATTTTTGTTCAAAGACCCACCTTGTACTTACATTAGGATACAGAAATTTGCTAGTAATTGCTGTTGTATTTCATAGGTGCAAAAACCACCTTTTATTATCCGTACACAATTTAATTAGGTGTTTTTCACTTTGGCGCAGGCCATTTTTGTTCAAAGACCCACCTTGTACTTACATTAGGATACAGAAATTTGCTAGTAATTGCTGTTGTATTTCATAGGTGCAAAAAACACCTTTTATTATCCGTACACAATTTAATTAGGTGTTTTTCACTTTGGCGCAGGCCATTTTTGTTCAAAGACCCACCTTGTACTTACATTAGGATACAGAAATTTGCTAATAATTGCTGGTGTATTTCATAGGTGCAAAAACCACCTTTTATTTTCCGTACACATTTAATTAGGTGTTTTTCACTTTAGCACAGGCCATTTTGGTTCAAAGACCCACCTTGTACTTATATTAGGAAACAAAAATGTGCTAGTAACTGCTGTTGTATTTTATTGGTGCAAAATCCACCTTTTATTATCCGTACACAATTTAATTACCATATATACTCGAGTATAATCCGACCCGAGTATAAGCCGAGGCACCTACTTTTGCCACAAAAACCGGGAAAGCTTATTGACTCGAGTATAAGCCTAGGGTGAAAAATGCTCGAGTATAAGCCTAGGGTGAAAAAGGCTATAGGCAGTTATAGGTCCCCCTACGCAGGCTATAGGCAAGGTATAGGCAGGGTATAGGTCCTCCAGATAGGCTATAGGCAGGTATAGGTCCTCTAGGTAGGCTATAGGTAGGCTATAGGCAGGTATAGGTCCTCTAGGTAGACTATAGGCAGGGTATAGGCAGGTATAGGTCCTATAGGTAGGCTGTAGGCAGGGTATAGGCAGGTATAGGTAGGCTGTAGGCAGGGTACAGGAAGGTACAGGTCCTATAGGTAGGCTGTAGGCAGGGTATAGGCAGGTACAGGTCCTATAGGTAGGCTGTAGGCAGGGTATAGGCAGGTACAGGTCCTATAGGTAGGCTGTAGGCAGGGTATAGGCAGGTACAGGTCCTATAGGTAGGCTGTAGGCAGGGTATAGGCAGTTACAGGTCCTATAGGTAGGCTGTAGGCAGGGAACAGGAAGGTATAAGTCCTATAGGTAGGCTGTAGGCAGGGTTTTAAAACAAAAAAAACCACTTACCTCGATCCCCGCTGCTCCATCTCCTGCGCGCGCTCCTCGGTCTTCTGGGCACAGGCGGGTGATTTCATCAGGCCGCGCATGCAGCGTGATGATACACGCTGCCTGTGCCGGAAACTCCGGACGGCCGCGAGTTTGCAGCCACCTGGAGTCCACTGCGGAGCAGGGAGCGCCTGCTTTCTGCGCCGCAGTGGGATCTCTTCACTTGTATACGCTCCGGAGGAGTCGCACACAGGGAAGGAGATCGCTGAAAGCGCCTGGGCCATCGCAGCGCCCGGAGGAGCTGTACTCGGCCTTCAGCTATATGCGCTCCATGAGGAGTCGCATATAACTGAAGCGTCCCTGTCGGCACTCAGGCCTTACGGTTCTTCCACCAGACCGCATTTCACAGTTATTCGCTAGAAACAATTCGGTTTCTAATCCTAGTTGGCTGTAGGAAATTAGAGGGATTTAAGAATAGCTGTGATTTGCCGTCTTTCAATAAGAGACTGTCAAAAACTCTTCCATACCTTCTTAAATTTTTATCTTTCTGAACACGGATCGAGCAAAGAGGGGTGTAGGACATGGAGTTAGAGGTACGAGAGAAGGTGCTCCTTCTAGTGCTGGCGACAACACGCAAGCCAGCGGATCGTCGGTTGCAGGACCGTCAGGCCTGTCATCGCTGGGTGAGGGCCCTGTGAATCTCAGTAACGAACAGCGTCACCAATCTGCTCTTCAGTGGTTAATGTAACCTGCATCCAGCAGACTTACCTCCTCGTCCTCCCAGTCAATGGTGGTTGAAAGACTCCTTTTTCCGGCACTTTTTAAATCTGGGGGTCATGCAGGTTTGGGGCTCATGCTGTGGCCCAGGACAGGTATAGTCAATGTCCAGTTCAACTAAAATGGTGGTTGAAAGACTCCTTTTTCCGGCACTTTTTAAATCTGGAGGTCATGCAGGTTTGGGGCTCATGCTGTGGCCCAGGACAAGAATAGTCAATGTCCAGTTCAACTAAAATGGTGGTTGAAAAACTCCTTTTTCCGGCGCTTTTTAATCTGTGGGTCAGACAGGTTTAATGGTCATACTGCGGTCCAGGACAGATATGGTCAATGTCCTGTTTAGAGATGGGCGAATTTCATGAAATTCGGTTTGCTCACTTCGCCGAATTTCTCGACAAAAACTAACTTCGTTCCGAAGTTAGAATGCTGTAGAATGTTGTGCCATGCTTAAATATGCAGAGGGAGCTTGGTTTGGTCTTCATACAATGTTGTGTTTTAGTATGACACGCAGATGACTGCCGCCGCTCTTAGAATCGCTTCAATCTAAAATTCCCTGGGCACTTAAGAGGGCAAAACTGACCAAAAAACTGAAGGGGGAATGTAGCCTGATAAAGTCATAGCAGCGACAGCTGGAAAAATACAAGCTAAGTGGGTTTAGGTTGGCAACCATCAGTGAAAGAGTGTGGAGGTGACGGCGGCAGCCACAGCAGCATGAGGTCAGAGAGTGGCACAATGACATTCTGGAGGTGGCAAAAACAGGAGTAGGCCAAAGAGTGGCACAATGACACAGTGTGGAGTTTACGACATCAACAGCAGCAGCAGCATGAGGTCAGACAGTGGTACAATGACATTCTGGAGGTGGCAAAAAAAGGAGAAGGCCACAGAGTGGCACAATGACACAGTGTGTAGGTTATGGCAGCAGCCACAGCAGCGCATGAAATCAGACAGTGGCACAATGACAGAGTGTGTAGGTAAATGCAGCAGCCACAGCGGCAGCATGAGGTCAGGGCAGTGGCACAATGACACAGTGTGTAGGTCACGGAAAGAGAAGCATGAGGTCAGACAGTGGCACAATGACATTCTGGAGGTGGCAAAACAGTAGTAGGCCACAGAGTGGCACAATGACAGAGAGTGGAGGTGACGGTGCAGCGCATGAGGTCAGACAGTGGCACAATTTCATTCTGGAGGGGGCAAAAAACTGGGGGTAGGCCACAGAGTGGCGCAATGACAGGAGTGGGGTGACGGCGGCAGCAGCATGAGGTCAGACAGTGGCACAAGGGCATTCTGGGGGTTTGGCAAAACAGGGAAAAGACCAAAAGAGTGCACAATGACACAGTGTCTAATCCCCGGCAGCAGCCACAGCAGCGCATGAGGTCAGACAGTTGCACAATGACAGAGTGTGTTGGTCACGGCACCAGCCACAGCATCAGCATGAGGTCACAGTGGCACAATGACACAGTGTATAGGTCACGGCAAGCAGGCAGCAATGAGGGTCAGACAGTGGCACAATGACATTCTGGAGGTGCAAAAACAGGAATAGGCCACAGAGAGGCACAATGACACAGTGTATAGTCACGGCAAGCAGCCACAGCAGCGAGCTTGAGGTCAACAGGTGGCACAATCACAGTCTGGAGTGTGCAAAAACAGGGAGTAGGCCTCAGATGTTGCACAATGACAGAGAGTGGAGTGCACGGCGGCAGGAGCAACAGCATGAGGTCAGAGAGTGCACAATGACATCAGTGTGGAGGTCAGGTGGAGGGGGGGGTGGGGGGAGCAGCAGCCACAGCAGCAGCATGAAAGTCAGCAGTGGCACAATGACAGAGTGTGGAGGTGGGTGGCAATACCAGTCCCTGGTAAAGATGGTTTGGTGGCAGATGGAGAAACTGTCCAGCATATGGTGGCATCAGGCGGGGTGGCGGAATCAGATAGTGGCTGAGGCAGGTATCTCATTTCTCACAGTTTGGGTGAAGCGTCATGGCTGATGTAGTCTGACGCCTAAGGCATTGGTGTTGTGGAAATCCTGGCCGATCCACGCCTGATTCATCTACGACAAGAGGTCAGTCGTTCACATTTCCCGTGGACAAGCGGGTTCTCCTTGGGGGTAAAACGATGGCCCCCGCCGCACTGTACACCCGCTCCGATGCCACACTACTGGCCGGGCAGGGACTGGCTTCTCCCACTGCAAACTCGCAAGGTTGCCTTCCACACATCCAGATTGGCTCCCCAATTCCAGCGGATCTTCTAACTGGGGTGCAGAGTGCTAGTCCAAGTAGGCCACCACCTGTTGGATAGGTCCTGCTCCAGGTCCAGCTGCTGCTGCAGGCTAACTGAGCCCCTCCTCACTAGGCGGGGAATGAAGCGGCTCATCAGTGACAGCCAGACTTAGGTTCTGCTGATGGGAACAGCTGGTACTGCTCCACCTCCCCACCTTCCCCCAGCAATCCTCGGAGCAGATACAGTGAGCGCTGAAGAACCCCCCGGTCAGACTGACAAGGAGGGACGATGCGCACATAGGCAGCGTCAACTGACTACGGAGGGATTTTTCCCTATAGTATATGAGTTTGTCCTCCCTCTCATAGCTGGTAAAAAGGCTCATTTTGGACCGGTAAGCGAGGTCCAATGTGGTGGAGATCCAGAAGTCATCCCTCTGCCGGATGCTGATATTTCGGTTTTCACTAGTCCATGCAAAATAGCATGCTGCGGGCCATCTGCATAAGTGACGCCGAGAGGCTCCCTTCCTCCATCTCCACTGTATTACAGCATGGTGCTTGCGGGGTCATCTGTCTCCTCTTCCTCATCTCCATCTAACCTCCACCAGCTGCACCTCCTCTCTTGTCACCTGGGGAGAAATCCACACATTTCACCCAGACAATGCTTCTGCTCCAATGTCCTTCCTCCTCCTCCTCCTCCTCCCTTTCAGTCCCCACTGGACTCAGTGGCCCTCCCCCCCCCCCCCGCCCCAGACCTCCCCCCGCCGCCGACCCCCCCCCCCCACCTCCCGCCCCCCTCCCCCCCTCGCCCGCGAGATGTAGTCGCCACGTCTCCAGTCCCTGCCCCAGACAGATTTTTCAGCATCTGTTCCAGACATGAAGCAGTGTAATGACGTTATTCCATCCCGTAAGTCCTAGCGACAGACAAATAACGGGCCTCCTCGAATGGCCTCAACCAAACGTCCAGGTGTCCACGCTGAGCTGCCACTGGCTGTCAACAAAGTTACACAGGGGAGTTATCTCCTGTCCGCCTGGATCATCAAAAAATCGTTAACGGCCTTTCTCTGGTTCATACAGTCGGTCCAACATGTGCAGGCTGGAATTCCAACGGGTGGAAACGATCGCATATCAAGTAGTGTAGGGGTAGGCCTTCTGCTGCTTGCAACTCGAGGAGGGTGTTCCTTGCTTGATGAATAGGATGAAGTGAATGCACATTTCCTGGCCATTTTCATAATGATTCTGAAGAACGGTGGAAGACTTCAGAACCTTTTCACAACAGATTGAACACGTTGCGCCATGCAGGCCATGGAACATCCCTCCTCGGTGCACACCGGACACCATGTTACTCCATTGGCTGTCACCATGGGGAGTGCCGATGTTTAAGTTGGGACGGCAGGGTGTTTGAAAATATTAGTTGTAGTGCGGGGCAGGTCTAGGTGCAATGTTACTAAAATTGGGAATTTTGTTCGAAGGAGGCAGAGAATGGGGTTGGTAGGTGGGGCGTGAAAGAATTGGTGCTGTGGTCATCCTAATTATATTGTGTGTAGTATGGAGCTTACTTGTGGAGGATGAATGGTGGTGGGTGGGGTGTGAGGGGGGGGTAGACGGACATGGGCGCAGGACGGACGCAGTTTACAACGTGGAGGAGAAAGAGGCATCTACTGGTCAAGTTGGGGTTTTGGTGTGCCGGCAGGAAGCACATTCACCCAGTGGGGCCGTAAAGGACATGTCCTGGCCCATGAACCGTAAGTTACGCTCCAGACGGTCCGCGCTGCCGTGACCTTGAACAAACCGAGAAGCTCAAGGACTGGCCCCACCTTCTGTTCTACATATTTATGAGTGGCAGGTACTTCCTTTTGGAAAAGAAATTTACTGCTTGGGAACTCTCCATCTCGCTCGTCACAAGCCATTAGTTCTCTGAACAGTGCAGAATCCACCATTTGGAAAGGGAAGGGACTGCAGCAACCAACACCGTTGAACAGGAGTAACTATCAGCTTCTGCACCTTAGGATGGTTGGACGCATACTGTTGTCTCTTTGCAATCGCCTCGCTGAACGACTGCTGCTGGCGCCATGAGTAGCGAGGAGCAGGAGCATCTGACCAGATAAGATGTCAACGAGAAACAGCTCCCTTCTGCAGAGGTGGTGGAGCCTTGAACCTGCTGCAATGGCAATCTGCCACTGGGCGCTGCTGCCTTGTCTGTTTGCGGCGGCGGCATGATGGACCACCACATCTGAGCCATGTTTCCTCCCAGGCCACCTGACGGTGATGCTGCATGTTTGGTTGATGTAAGGGCTGTGGTGGCAACGTTAGCTTCCCTGGCCACCCTTCACATTCTGCCTACATGATTCTACATATATACCCATATTCGGTTCTCCTCCTGGTGTCTAGAAAGAACTGCACACTGCCGAGTATCGGATGTTATCGCCAACGCTCCGCACTGAGTTGACTACTGCCGCGCTGTGCGCAGAGGGGGTACCCCTGTGCCGCTACTTTTCTGACCTGCGAAGCGGGTTTTTTTAACCCTGTGGCCCGCTTGGCACCCGACCTCACACTCGCTGATCCTGCTGAATCACGTGCCCACGACTAAGTCCTACCAACATGGGCTGCTGCGCCGCTGCCTGACAGCGCAAGCTGACGTCCTCTACTCCTGACGATGCTGAAGCCATGCCTCACCCGGCTCCAAGTGCGGGTCGGCTACATCTACATCTATTTGTGTTAATCGCTCTGCTGTCCTCATCACCAGTCTTGGTAGCAGAGGCTGACGCCATCACACCATGACCATCCCATGCCACTCTCAACATCTATACTTTTTTTTTGTGTTTGCCGCCTACTGCAAGAAAGCAGGATATTGGCTCCATTTCTTCGCCTGCCCAATAAGCGCTGACTGCCCGCCTCAAATTGTTCATCCTCGCTTATAGTGGCGCTGATCCCAAGAACCACATAGATGATCTCTGAGAGGCTGAGGACCGGAGGGGGACAGAGGCGGAGTTGAGGACAGGTTAGGAGCCGCTGACGTCCGCCATCCCTGGCCATTCCAACTAAAGGGTGTGTGTATGGACGTTCCCACCGACACTTGCGGGGTATGTCAGATGTCATCTGGGAGGAAGTGAGGATGACCTAGTCAACCAATCAAGAACCATTGAGTCTAGCTGAACAACACACGGCCAGCTAGATGACAGCGGCAGTTGTGGGCCTCGACTGAGTGGACCCCTACTACGCAGAACGATCCCCTTGCTGTGCTGCGACCTGTGCCTGTGAATGTGTTGTCCCTCTGCCACTCGCAGTTAAGAGACCTGCCACCGACTCTGTCTGACACTGTTTTTCTAAATGTAGAGACACTGTTTGATGAAGATAATCTGTATATGATAAATTACCACACCACCTGTATTTGGACTCCAAATGAACCCACTAAGAAGCTTGGTAACCCTTGGATATAAATTGCACTCCCACTAATTGGCCAGAGAAAAATGTACTTGTATGTGCCGTTTAAAAACTCTGTGTATTTTACTGAATATAATAGCACAAAACAGCTTAATTAACCTTCGGAGATGAATTATGCTACTGAATGTTTCTTCTGTGGGCGGTGAAAAACAAAGTTCTATTTACTGATACAACTGCAGAACAACCGCTTAATTAAGACCCACTGGCTTAAATTGGCGCAAAAGAATTGAGCAACCAAAAACTACGAGCTTTTGAAGTTGTAACAAATGGTCGTGTTTTCTTCTTACGAATACAACAAGAGAAAAAATGTATAGTCTAACTTCGCGATTGTGAATAAGGCTGCAGAAAACTGTATTTTTTGGCGGTGAAATGCGGTTTTATTGTGTCACCACAGCAAGAAAAACAACGCTTAATTAACCCTGGATTTAAATTGCGCAAAAAATTTGCGACAACTACAACCAAAAACTACTAGCTTTTGTAGTTTTTTACAATGGCGTTTTTCACCTAACAACAAGAGAAAAAATTGAAATTTTAACCTTCGCTTGTGAATTGGGCGCAGGAAAACTGTTTTTTTTTGGGGGGAAAAAGGGTTTTATTTTTGTCACCACAGCAAAAAACAACGCTTAATTAACCCCGGGATGTAAATTGCGCCAAACAATTGAGAAACCACAAACTACGAGCTTTGTAGGGGTTTACAATGGCGTTTTTCTACGCACACAACAAAGAAAAAATTGTAATTAAAACCTTCGTTTTTGGAATTAGGCTGAAAGGAAAAAATTTTTTTGGGGGTGAAAGACGGTTTATTTTTGCACCACAGCGAAAAACAACGCTTAAAAAAAACCCCTGGATTAAATTGCCCAAAAAAATTGGCAACCACAAACTACGACTTGTACGTGTTACAATGGGGTTTTCTACGCTACACAACAAAGAAAAAAATTGAAATTTAAAAACCTTCCTTGTAAAATGGCGCAGGAAAAATTATTTTTTGGGGGGAAAAAGAGGGTTTTTTTTTTTTGCACCAGCAAAAAACAACGCTTTTTTAACCCCTGGATTAAATTTTGGCCCAAAAAAATTAGCAACCAAAACAACGCTTTGTAGCGGTTACAAGGGGCGGTTTTCTACCTACACAACAAGAAAAAAATTTGTAAAAACCTTCCTTGTGATTAGGCTACGGGAAAAAAATTTTTTTTTTTGGGGGTGAAAAAGACAGTTTTTTTTAGCACCACAACAGCAAACAATGCTTAAAAAAACCCCTTTGGAGTAAATTGGGCAAAAAGAATTGAGCACCAAAAAAGGGGTTTTTGTATTGTAAAAACCTTTTTTTTAAATGAATGCAACGGAACAGGCTTAGACCCCTTGGATATTCTGGCTGTGACAAAACTTTAAAATGATATCACTGCTTTGGGGACGCACACTGGACTTCAATCCAATACCCCACAAAACAAAAAATAGAACGTTAAGAGAACACCCCTCTGAGACAACTGAGACCCCCCCAAAAACGCGTATAAAAATCATTTCTTAAAGTAAGAGTATTACAACGTCGCGGCAGCACCTTCCCTAATCAGACATGAAGCGGAAGCTCCCACTTTTCCCGCCCACTTATAAGTGCGGTCCCACAAAAAATCCCGCCGGTCTCTGTTTGGGGTTTCATCTCTGCACATGTCATCAACTATGCCCTTCTCCTCCCAGAGTGCTTTTGCCCCATGTAACGCCAGGCCGCACCATTTTATCAATCAAAAGCACTTTTTGCCCCCCGAAGTTCCCCCCCACTTTTTGGGTTCGCGAATTTTTTCCCCCCCTAAATTTTTTCCCTTTCACTTCGTTAGAATCAATTCGCCCATTTCCCATTCTGTTTAACTAAAATGGTGGTTGAAAGACCCTTTTTTTCCCCTTTTTAAAAATAGGGGGCAGACAGGTTTAAGGGTCATGCGCATTCCAGGACAGGGATAGCAATGCCAGTTCAAGTAAAATGATGGTTTTAAATCATACTGCCTTTCTGGCACTTTTTTTTTTTGGGGTTACAGGTTAAGGGGCATCGTGGTACAAGACAAGGGGGTAGGGGAAAGGTCCCGTACTTTTTTTTCGTACTTTTATAACCAAGTGTTTGCCCAGCTTAGCACATCCATTTTATGTTGGGAGTTAATTCCAGCTTCTCCACCCCGTTTTTGGGTGAAGAATGAAGGTTTGTTTCCTCTCCCATAGCTTTAATGTCATCGGAGATAATCAATTATCACATTTGGAAATTGACTTGATAAAGACATATCGACTACAATCGATAACATATTTTTCACAATCGCTCACATACTCTGTTATGTTACTCATAAAGTTCATAATATTCTAAATTTGATAATTCAGTATTTATTTACAGTGTTTGTATCCTTCCAGATTCCAACTTCATTTTGTTCTCTGCAACTACATATAATAATCTTACTTCAGTATCAGGATTTTCCAGGCTCTGTTCACATAGGGGCTCTTCTTTATTTCAGTAGGATTCTGTTGTTTTCTGGTAGCAACAATACTGTAGCTTGTAAGACTATTCTTACAGTAAAAACTGAAACTGATGGACTGATGTCAATAGTATCCATTAGGACCTATTTGAAAACTGATTTGAAGTTAGATGAAAAACTTTATTATATACATTACTAGAGAATAGTTCCTCCTTATGAACTTATTGGCTTACATGTCAACTAATCTGGGTCACCCAGGGGACTCCTGAAAAAAGGGAGACTTCTGAGCTTCTAGAAGAGTTGGCATGTCTGCGTCTAGGTTGTATGGTTCTGTGTCAGAAACGATGCCCACACCCTGCACAGTAGGAGTTGTCTTGTAATGTTCAGCCAGGCTCGCACTGAAGCAACCAGTATCTGGATCATTTAACCCCTTGGATGCCAAGATCGATAGCAGCTGCAGAATTTAGGAGGTTGACCGAAGGACAGGCTCTCTCTGTCTAACCATCACCCTAAAACCATGATCCCAAGGTGCTGAAGGTTGTCATAGCCTTATTAAGAATATAAATCAGGAAGTATATACAGTCACTAGAAGGGTATTTCTGCTATTTTGAAACACAGCTCAAATATCATTTAAAAAGGACAATAAAATATTACCAATATTATAAGTACTAACAAAATGGCCAGTTCACCCATTTTATGAGGATGCTGGATAAAATGGTTTCTTCTTCAACAAATATTACCCAGCTCGATAAGCTTTTCAGAAAGTTTTATCAGTAGCAATTGTAATATGCCTGTTCCCACTTACAATAGTAAAACTCCTTTTGGCACAGTGAATAGTGAAATGACAATATGTTTGTAGGTATCGATATAAAAGAGTCGCCACTAATTCTTAACTTGTGCTTTGTATGCAGTTTTCTTATTCTGTGACAATATATGCAGGCACTGTTTTTATGTTCTTCATTGGTGTTGAAGAGCATTGCTGACACTTCAGGAAGCATTTTTTAGGGTACCTGTGGGACCCTTAGCACTTTCACACTCTGATATAATGTGGTTGTTAGTTCCAATTCTGTAAGATTTTGTTATCGGTACTAGAGCAATGGGAAGTGAAGTTCAATCTTATAAAACAGTTTTAAGTAAAGAAAAAATAATGCACAAATAATACACTTTTTTAAGATATATGGATCAGACTTTTCCACCAATTTAATTTAAAACAATAAAATAAAAATACCCCCAAAGCCCTCAGTTTTAGGTAAAAATGATTAATTAGATCAGAAAGGGTAATATCTCTCTTGGGGAGAGGCACCATGGTCATAAGCAAGATTGTTGGATGGGTTTCTACAAACAGTATAAGCTCATTAGTTTGAAAATGGATGTAGCAAAGATTATTTGGTAGAGATAGCTTACTGCAGGGAGTTATCTGATCATAAGCCACAACAAAAGCTACTGAAAAGCACTAAAAAGTTAAAACAAATTCCATGCCAC
>JAODAL010077688.1:0-13182 GCA_025379985.1 Phyllomedusa bahiana | reverse complement strand
TCCGGGGGTGGCTTCAAATTATAGAATCCTCAACCACCGGAGGAAGTCATCTGGGAAGCCCATGCGCTCTAATACTGCCCACATAAAGCGCCATTCTACTGATTCGAATCCTTTTTCTTTATCTAAAGAGGCTATCACCCAGGAGCCAGCATTATCATGTTTTAGCTGCAGGTTAGTGTACAGTCTTCTCAGATTTATATCGGTGGTCTTGCCAGGCAAAAATCCTTACTGGTCTATCCCCACAATTGATAACATGAGTGAACTATGACGCATCGCCAGGACTTTTGCTCGAATCTTGCCATCTAAATTGATAAGTGAGATAGGCCTATAGGAACTACAGACATCCACTGGTTTGCCCGGTTTATGGATCACTACTATGACAGCCTCATATAGAGAAGGCAGTAGGGCCCCCAATTCAAAAACATGTTGAAATAGACGCTCAAGGCAGGGAGTACACTCTTCGCTATAGAACTTATACCATTTGGCCGGGAGCCCGTCAGGACCCAGTGTCTTGCAAGTAGCCATGCTATTCACAGCCCTTTGGATCTCCTCTCGCGTTACAGAGCCCTCTGTCACAGACGCTCCTGCGACCACTGTCCCGGGTCGCAGGCGCACCCGTGCCCCTGCTCCCAGCGGAGCCCCGTCCCGCACGTCGGGTTCGGGTCCGCTCGTGCCCCGGTCCCTGCCGGCGTCCACTTACCCGGCCACGCTCCTGCTCAGCCTGTCCTCAGCTCCCGGCGCGTGGCTCCGAGGGCGCGCGCGGCCCAGCTCTTTGAGATTTAAAGGGGCAGTGCGCTGTTAATTGGCTCATTGCCGGGCACTGCTCCTATTTAGGTCCGGCCTCTTCCTTCCGGCCCTCGCCAGATCCTTGGTGTATATTCCCATGGTGAAAGTGTTCCAGAGCGTTGCTGTCTTGCCTTACCGTGTACCGACTCTCTGCTTACGTTTGCCGTCTACGAACCTTGCCGCCTGCCCTGACCTCCTGCTTGTCTACCGTCTACGAACCAGAGCCACCTGTCCTGACCTCCTGCCTGTCCACGACTACGAGCCTGCCTGCCGATTCCGTACCTCGCACCCTTGGCCGCCACCGCAGGCAAGCCCCGCCCGTGGTCGTGACCTGGTGGAGACCCGCCGCAGCAAGACCATCCCGCTTTGCGGCGGGCTCTGGTGAATACCGGGTCCCACTTAGATTCCACTCCCTGGTGTGGGCTTAAGCCATCGCCTGCGGTGGTCCAGTGGACCCACCTCCAGACCGTAACAGTAGGATCCGGCCATGGATCCCGCCAAGGTGTCCTTGCCAGGTGTTGCCAATATCACCACCGTCGTGGTCAAGCAATCACAACAGATCGTGCAGCAAGCGCAGCAGCTTGAGCAACTTTCCTCCATGGTGCAGCAGCTTATCACCGTCCATGCAGCACAACCGCCGCGCGCTCCTGTCGTTGTTCCTGCCTCAATGGTTCCCGCGGCGGTGAGGGGCCCCAAGCTTCGGCTGTCGCTCCCATCCAAGTATGACGGTGACCCAAAACTCTGCAGGGGGTTCATCACCCAATGCTCTATGCACGTGGAGCTTATGACCGATCAGTTCCTGTCTGAACGTGCGAAGGTGGCGTACGTGGTCAGCCTCCTCTCCGGAGGGCACTGGCATGGGCTACGCCCCTATGGGACAGAGACGATCCAGTGATGGCGGATCTACAGTTATTCCTCACTGAGTTCCGCAACGTCTTTGAGGAACCATCAGTGAAAGATTAGGATCAGCTCAAAGACTTGAGAACTTCAAAGAGCAGTCGGTGCTTTTAAAACACACTCCTCCCCCCCCCATCTCTTTAATGTAAACATACGTTTATAAATTCTACTGCATTCTGGTTACGCAAGCCATGCGATGTCAGGAGACCATACAGCTTGGGGGGTAACGGTAGATGGCTCTGACGACGCGTTTCAGGTCATACGTGACCCTTACTCATGGTGACGTCAAGTTTGCCACCGGACATTTAAATAAACAGACAATAATTAAGAAAACACCTGGAGAAACTAATTCAAACTGGAGCTATGCAAAGTAAAAATAATACATACTGCCGGCTAATATGTTAACACCTGTAATCACTCACTAGTTGTGATATTGGATATCCTGCGACTTTCATACCTTAGGGATGCGTGTGTCTAAGTTAAAAATCCACCATGCTTCTTCGTGGTCAAAAGTTTCTATGCAAAATCTCCCCTCGTGTTGAATTGCTGACCTTCTCTATTCCAACAAACTGATAGTGAGCTCGTGTCATTTTGATGTTTTAAAGTGAAATGTTGGTTAACCGCCAGTAACTTTTGAAAAGCTCTGTTTTACCTATTATCGATAAATGTCTGACGGAACGAGTTTTGAGAGGTCCTGTAGTGAAGCCCCACACATATTGCTCCTTCCACAGGTCACAATTGATTAAATATATAACAAATTTGGTGTTGCTCTATTTATGAACTCTTTTAAATTCTGTTTTTTAAATTTTTGTTGTTTAAGGAAAGAGGTGAATGTTGTAGTTCTATTGATGTTCTTACACGTGACACATATATTATGCCGCATCCATTATCAGCCAGTGGCACTAAAGCCAATTTTTTTGTATGTTTGCATTAGATAAAAATATAGCTTGGGGAAAACTAGACCCAGATGGTGGGTGACTTACGTGATGTGTATCAGAATATTTGTTGTAACACATTTTTAATTTGTTTATTGACATATAATATAGGAAGATGTTTTTTCACTATGTTTCAATTTGCCTATATTCGTCATGCCTATAACATTAGATACGTGATGGATTATTATCTGTGGCTATTGACTTCGTTTTTTAAGGGAATAAATCCGAACTTTAATTTTATCTACTTTCACTATGGCTCTTTCCAACTTTCAGGTTTGTATCCCCTCAGCATTCTAACATATCTTTTCACACAAGATTTTTGTTGTTATTAAAATCCCCTTATTTGAAAGTTTCGTTTGTTCTAATGAGTTCCTCCCGCGGCAATTCTGCTACGAAGTGAGGGGGATGACACGATTCTGCCCTCAAAATGGAATTCCGTTGCATACATTGCGTACGGAGTGACAGCAATAGTATTGCCCTCACTTCCTGTCAATTGTAACATCTAATAATCTATGATCTGGAGTTTATGTTGGTAGGTATAATTTCAGATTTCATATTGTTACTATTAATGTACCTGACAAATTTCTATGATTCCACATTCCCTACCCATATAAATTATGTAAGATCGCACATAAATCTGGAATTACCACCATATGTGCTTAATTTGGGGTGATCGTCATGGAATAAAAAATTGCTCTTCCATATTGCCATATATTATATTGGCAAGTGATGGTGAAAATCGTGCCCCCATTTGATTGCACATTGACTTGTTGGAAAAACATTTTATCTCAATGGTAAAAAAAATTGTGTTGTCAACAAATAGTCGGTGGCCAGAATAATAAAGACTAATTTAGCAGGAGAGAAAGTACCATATTTGGATTATAAATCATGTAGGAATCGGGAGGGCCTGGCCGTGAGGGATGCAGGGGTACAAACCCACTACATCAATGACAGCCAGGACCCCCCGATGGCCAGACCAACTGACTCCAACGTTTAAATTAGGTGCTTAGTATCCCTTAGATGACCACGGTAAATTTAATTACAAGAGGCTGCAGTGGACTATCGTCCCACGTCCCAGTTGTTCATTCAATGAACCAATACCATGAACGTTGGGTCTAAAAAGCTGAAAGGAGGAAAAACTTCTTTATGTACTTTAGGGAGTGCATGTATGTAGGGGTTACCTGGATGTGGACCAACAATTTATCCGCAAATTCTTGTGATAAGATTTCCATGTGCTTCTTCCCTGAAGTCTCTATTTTATGTGTTAATCTCTCTTATATTTTCAGTGGATTGTGTGATGAATTTTTTATATTGGGTAGGATCCTCTTGCATTGTTTAGCATTTCCCTCTTATAGAGGTCGCATCTAGGAGGACAACAGCCCCACCTTTGTTTGTGGCGTACCACCTGTAGTTCATTCTCCCGAGCCATTGTAAGGCTTCCATCTCACATGCACTCATTAAGTATTTTGCAACTCCTATGTGGAGTTCTATTTAGGATACTCTCTCATACAGTTCGTTTTAATTCCTCCTCTAATTGCGGTCCTGGAAAATATCCATATTGGTTTTAGTGAGTGCAATGGATAAAAATTTTTATTTCTAGTATGCGTGAGTCTCTACCAGTATCGATATATTGATGTTCAAATTGGAGGTTTCACTTTCTAACTGTCGGTATTTGTGTAGTCCACAATCATATTCCCTGAAATTTTTTTTTATTTTTTATTTGGGGGTATACGGGTTATCATGTGTACTCTCATGTATTCCTGATCTGACAAATGTTGCATGTATGGGCTTATGTGATTGGTCTACATTATCAATTTGCATAAGTGATTCTTTATTTTGGATGTTTCCCTCCGCCCCGACCAATCATATTCACTTCTAAGAGGGTATCATAAATTTTGGACAATCTCTAGTTGGACAAAAACCTAACCCCTCTTTAGCTAGCACTTTGTTAACTGCTTAGGGGATGATTTGCTGGTTCAAATTACAACGGTGATAAAAGTTATCCTCCTTTGACGAATGTCCCAAGGGTTCCGTCCCATGCCTCGACTTGTACTCTGGTGCTTCGACTGCTCCGTCGTGTCCGTTTTTTGGAGATGATTATGTATTGAGGGGACTGGCATAGTCCTGAATTATAGTCCTATTCCACAGAAATTTCTGTGACCTCTATTCCTCGTGTATTTACTCACAACTGCGGCGTGCGATGTCGAGGTATGAAATCTCTATTGGACTGTTCTGTATGAATTATGAGGCTTTCGGAGACAAGTGCGGATCTTCATGGTATCTACATCAGAAAGCTCACTCTCTCCTATATGATGTGTTGCGTCTTTCTTGGCTTTCCTCAGAATGGATCCTGGGATATTGATCTTTGTGATCCCCATTTGTATGACTCTTATTCTCCACATAATCTTGTGATATTTTTATTTTTTATTTTGTTAATACTGAACACTTGATACTCCAATTGTGCAACAGATTCATTACATTCTTAGGTGAGCTGTCTATTGTATCATCCTTATCATTTATTCCATGTCTCCTGTTTACTCGCAACATGTCCCTCTTGATTAACATAGTTATTCTCCTCTGTTCTCACCTATGAGATTCATAAGCTTCTATGGAACATTTTTTAAGAATGTCCTGCCTTTTTTTAAGGAAATCGCCAAGCACAGGACCTGCAGTCGAAAGTGGCGTTCACAAGGCTCAGGTGAGCTGGTCTCATTAAACCTGAATTAATTAAGCAACATGCACAGTTGGTCTTCCAGGAAGTTGCTCCCTGTTCATATAACCATCTATTCAATACATTGAAAATTATAATATTGTGATTAAAAGTCTAATGTAATATGGATAATGACGGAGGATGGTTTTTCTCAGCAGATAGCGTGGAGTGTAACGCCCGCAGATTGTAATAGAGCAGCGGATATATTCAGAAAGGAGTGACCCGGGGTAATGACGGATGAAGACGAGACTAATCAATGCCTTTGTGATCTGGAAGTTGTACTATGTATAAGAAGTAAGCAACGTTGTGGGTTATGACGACCCTACAAAAATACATTGAAAACAAATGTACACGGGGTTTAAGATTGAAAAGTTCCAAACATTCAGTTGCATCCTGGCGATTTCCTGAAAAAATGGCAGGACATTCTTACTAAATAGTTCATTAGAACTTATGAATCTCATAGTGGAAACAAGAGGAGATTAACTATGATTAACATCAAGAGGGACATTGTTGCGTGAGTAAACAGGAACTGGATAATATGATAAGCGATGATACATTATAGACAAGCTCACCTTAAGAATGAATGGATCTGTGCGCAAAATTGGAGAATAATGCTGTATGAATCGTATAAACAATATAAATATAAAGTGATTCAAAGATTAATGTGGAGAATAAGGTATACAATGTGGGGATCACTCAGATCATATACCCAGGTTTCCATTCCTGAGGATTAAGGGCCAAGGAAGGAAGACGCAACATATCTATTGGAGAGGAGTGAGACTTTTCTGATGTAGATGATTCAGTGTAGATCGCACGGTCTCCGATGCCCTTCGGATTATTCATCAAGAACAGTTATCCATAGGAGATTTATACCTCGTATCCATTCGCGTTTCGCAGCAGTTGGTGGAATTCACACGAGGAATAGACGGCACAGGTATTATCGGACTAAGGATATAATTCAGGACTTATGCCAGATCCCAGCAATACATAAATCATTCCTCAAAAAACGGACACGACGAGCAAGGTCGGAAGCACCAGAAGGTACACGTCGAGGCATGGGACGGATAACCCTTGGGACTTCCGTAAAGGAGGAACTTTTATCAGGTTGTGAATTTATCCAGCCAATTCATTCACCAGCAGGTTAAACAATGTGCTAGCAAGGGGTTAGGACTTTTTGGTCACATCTAGAGATTTCCAATATTTATGATACCCTCTAGATGTGAATAGATTTGTCAGGGAACTCACAATATAGAATCACTTTATGCAAATTGTTAATGAGACCAAATCAATATGATACATGCAACATTTTGTCAGATCAGGAGATACATGAGAGAACCACTGGAAACACGTATACGATTTTCAGGGAATTGATTGGGGACTACACATAATTACGACAGTTAGAAAGTGGAAACCCAATTTGAACATCAATAGTATAGATACTGGTAGGAGACTCAGGCATACGGAATAAAAATTTTTCCTTTGCACTCACGAATACCAACTATGGATATTTTCAGGACCGCATTGAGGAGGATTAATCGAACTGTATGGAGAGGTAGTCCTATATAGGAAATCACATTAGGAGGTCAAATCTTGTAATAGTCATGAGTTGGAAGCCTTACAATGGCTTCGGGAGAATGATAGGACTAGGTGGTAAGCCAAGCGACAAGGTGGGGGGTTGTCTCCTAGATGCGGATCCTCTATAAGAGGAAATGCTATAAAAATGCTAGATGGATCCTACCCATTAAAAAATTATCACACAATCCCACTGAAAAATATAAGAGGAGAGATTTACACATAATATTGAGTCAGGGAGTTGACACATGGTATTCTTTCACAGAATTTGCGGATACAATTGTTGGTCCTAAATCCGGTATCCCTATCATACATGCACTCCCTAAAGTACATAAAGTAAGTTTTTCCTCCTGCTTATAGAACCCATCGTCTCAGGTATTGGTTCATTGAATGTACATCTGGGACCGAGGGTCGATTAGACATTGCAGCCCCTTGTAATTAATTTACCGGGTCATTAAGGGTATAGCTCCTAAATTTATCACGTGGAGTCAGTGGTCTGGCCGTCGGAGGGGTCCTGGCGGTCATGTGAGGTAGGGGTTTTGTACCCCTGCATCCCTCACGGCCAGGCCCTCACGTTTACAGGAATTTTTAATACCAAAATTGGTAATTTCTCTCCTGCTAAATTGTTCGTTTATTTTCTGGCCACCGATATTTGTTGACACACAATTTTTTTTAACATTTGAGAAAATGTTTTTCCAACAAGTCAATGGTGCCTCAATGGGGGCACGTTTTTCACAATCTATTGGGCCCCCCAATAATAATATAATATGCATTAAGGGAAGTGAAATTTTATTCCATGACGTTTCACCCCTTTGTTAAGCACATATGGTGGTATTCAAGATTTATCGACGATCTTCATTATTTATATGGGTAGGGAATGTGGAACTCAGTAGAAAATTTTGTACAGGTACATTTAATAGTCACAAATATGAATCTGAAAAATTTACTACCTCAACATAACTCCAGGGCATAGATTATTAGATGTTACATTGACTGGAAGTGAGGGGCAATACTATTGCTGTCACTCCGGTAACGCAATTGTAGCACAGATTTCCATTTTGAGGGCAGAATCGTGTCATCCCCCTCCACGTCGTGCAGAATTTGCGGTGGGTGAACTCATTAGAACGAATCGAAACTGTTCAAATAGGAGGATTTTATTAAAGAACAAAAGATCTTTGAAAAAATAGAGTGATGCTGAGGGGATACAAACCTGAATGTTGGATAGAGCCATAGTTGAAAGTAGATAATATTAAAAGGTCGGAGTTATTCCTTAAAAAACGTATGTCAATAGCCTCAGTAATAATGCCATCACGTTCTCATAGTTATAGCTGTCAATATAGGCAAATTGTAAACATAGTGTAAAAAACATCTCCGATATTATATGTCAATAAACAACTTAAAATGTATGTTACAACAAAATATTCGATTAACATCACGTAAGGCACCCACCATTGGGTTAGAGTTTCCCCAAGCTTACTTTTTATCTAATGCAAACATAACAAAAAAATTGGCTTAGTGCCACTGGCTGTTATGGATGACGGACATTACTATTTGTGTCACGTGTAAGTACATCAATAGGAACTACAACATTCTACCTCTTTCTATTACACAAATAATTTCAAAATTAAATGTTTCATAAATTGCAACACAATTTGTTATATATTTAATCATTGTGACCTGGTGTAAGGAGCAATATGTGGGCTGCACTTACAGGACCTCTCACAAAACTCGTTTCCGCAGAACAATTTATTGATATTGGTAAACAGACCTTTTTCAAATGTTCTGCGGTTTCCAAACATTCACTTTAAAACTTCAAAATGACACGAGCATCACTATCAGTTGTTGGAATAGAGAAGGTCTGCAATTCAACACGAGGGGAGATTTGCATAGGAAACTTTTGACACGTGAAGCATGGGGGATTTTTAACTTAGACACACTGCTCATCCCTTTGGGTATGATATGTACGCCAGGATATCCAATATCAATACCTAGTGAGGGATTACAGGGTTAACTTAGAGTCCGGTCAGTATGTATTTTTACTTTGCATAGCTCCAGTTTGGAATTATTTCTCAGGTGTTTCTTAATTATGTTGTTTATTTAAATGTTCGGTGGACAAACTTGACGTCCACCATGAGTTTTTAGGGTCACGTGACCTGAAAACGCGTCGGTCAGGCAATCTACCGTCTACCCCTGCTGTATGTGTCTCCTGTCTCACACTGGCTTGCGTAACAGAATGCTGTGAATTTTTAACGATGTTTACATTTAAAGAGATGGATGTTTTAAAAGCACCGATGCTTTTGAAGTTCTCAAGTCTTTGAGCTGATCCTAAATCTTTCACTTGATCGTTACTTGCCGGATAGCCACCCCAGGATTCAAGCACAGGACTGCAGTCGAAATGGCCGTTTCCAGAGGCATCAGGTGAGCTGTACCCTATTGAAACATTGTCTTTGGGAACCTGCCCGTGCTCCTCCCCACTGAGACAGCCCTCCTAATCTACGCCAGAGGGACCTGTCTAGTAGCGAGTACTACGCGGTACAATTCCGTACTCTGAATCCTAATCTGTCATGGAACTCGCAGGACCGCTATGTGCGGCTTACCTTCAAGATGGGTCTCTCAAGCCGAGTTATGGCGTCTTGGCGCTAGAGGACTCCCGTCTTCCCTCTGCGACTTGATCGGTAAGCAAACCCGCATTGACGTACGCTTTCCTTGAACGGAGAGGAAGAACTTCGGAAGGAGCGTCAGTCAGCCCAACTCGCCGGTATCCTCGCCTTGGCACCGGTGTTCCAGAGGCCTCATGCGTCACAGTCGCCAAACCACCACAGAAGAGCCATGCAGATTGATCGGGCCAGTTCTTGGCAAGAGTTGGCCCAGCGTCGGCTAAGGAACTGGTGCCTCTACTTGGCAGCCCAGATGCAATTTTCGGAGGAATTGCCCCTAGCGTCCCAGGGGGGGGGTGCACTGCGGGAAACTTCAACACCTAGGATTCTGTGGGTGAAGGCTTTCCTAGGTGCAACCTTCACACCTCTCCACGCCTGTTGATGCCTGTTCAGGTCGTGTAGAGACTCGGCATACGTTTCAAGTTCCGGCGTTTCTGGACCTCGCGCGCCGCTTGGGAACTTCATCACCAGTCTCTAATTGAAGCTCAGTATCGTTCGGTGGTACCGTTGGAGAAGCCCTTTCATCTCATCCGTACAGCGGGGGTACTTAGCGACACCATCCAGTTGGTCACCACCCCCAAGCCACTGTCCTCCACTTGGGGGCACTGCATAGGAAGAAATTCCTTCTACGTGTTGCCTCGCTCCTCGTCGGCGGTTCTTCTCGGACTCCATGGCTGGGCTCTCACTCTCCTATCTGGAATGGTCTACTGTGGAGAGGTGATTCGTTGGGGTTCCAACTGTCGGGGGCGTTGTTTGGTGGCACCTCGCCCTGGTGCTTTCTCTGCTCGCGCTCAACTCTCCAGGAGCCGCTGCCGGGCTTGCCGCCCGGAATATACGGAGTACGCCGATGTGGTTCTCTGAGAGACAAGCCGAGAGTCTGCTTTCCGCATCGTTCCATACGATTGGCCCATTCGACTTATTGCCAGGTAACCAGTCCTCCCCGAGGGCGAGTCACCCACTGCGGTTCCTGAGACCCAAGCCATGTCCGAGTACATCCTGGAAGAATCTCAGGATTGGGTTTATCCGGAAGTCCTCGTCTCCCGCGGGTGCGTGGGGTTTTTTTTTCGTAAAGAAGTAGGAGCGGTATCCTTTATCGGGCCTTCAATAGTCTACCGGGGTTGTGTTTTTCGTCTCGGTGTGTATCGATGTCGGGGTTCTTGTTATTTTTACTAGTTTTCTGTTCCTCCTGTCGCTTATTCTTTTTATTTTGTTGTACAAGATCACGGTGATAAAAACGTTACCCACTTACCGTTGATCACGGAACTGTTTGAACTCCTGCAGGGCGCAAAGATCTTCTCTCAGTTGTATCTGAGAGGGGCTACAACTTGGTCGAATTCCGCAAGGGCCGATTGACTGGGAAGACGGCCTTCTCAACATCAGGGACGGGCACTTTGAATACATGGTGATGCCCTTCGGTACTGTGCAATGCTCCCGACGTTTTTCAGGAAGGCTTGTGAATGACGTCTCAGGGACACTCCTCCCCACTGCGTGGTGGTCGCTACCTTGATGACATCCTGGGTGTTACTCCCCTGACCCCGAGACCACCGCGCCATGTTCGTCAGGTTACTGAGACGTTCTCGAGGGATACCACTGTACGCCAAGCTGGGGACTGTGCCTCTACCATCAGGACTAGCTCCGTTTCTGGGGTACTCGTCATCTCGACCATGGCTACGGATGATCTAGCTAAACTGTCTGACGTGTTGGCAGTGGCCACGCACCAGTCGGGCTAGGGCTATCCCAGTGATTCTTGGCTTCTGCAATACTATCGGCCAGTTCTTCCCTCACTGTTTCTAAGCTGGTGGCCCCCGATAGTAGCCTCACATAAAACACGCCCAATCCACCGCAGCTGGCCGGTCGAGGCCGTGGAGGCGTTTTCGAAGCTCAACTCCGCCTTCTCTATGGCTCTCTATTCATTGCACGTCCGGATTCCGCGAAAACCTTCACACTGGAGGTAAGATGCCTCCTCTGTGGGAGCCGGAGCAGTTCTTACGCAGAAAGGGACCACGGGTAAGACTGTAACGTGCGGTTCTTTCTCCAAGACATTCTATCGGCCGAGAGGTGTTACTCGATTGGCTCCGGGAGCTAACTAGCCACTAAAATTGGCGCTGGAGGACGTGTGCGTTATCTGCTGGAGGGCGCCCGTTTTCCCATCCATATCTATTCGGACCACAATAACCTCCACTATCTGCAGACGGCTCAGCGACTTAACCCACGCCAGGCTAGGTGGTCGCTTTTCTTCACACGGTTCGATTTTCAGATCCACTTCAGGCCAGCGGAGAAGAATGTGAGAGCTGACGCCCTCTCCCGTGCTCCGACGTGGTGGGTGAAGATACTTCTCCTGAACACATCATTCCCCAGACGCTCATCTCGGCTGCTCCAGTGGACCTCCGGAAGGTCCTCCTGGAAGGACTTATGTGCGCCTGCTCTCCGCAGACGTATCTTAGAAATGGGGACATTGTCTCATTGGTGGCTGGCCATCCCGGCGCCCGAAGAACCTTCCACTGATATCCCGTTCTATTGGTGGCCAGAGCTGGAAAAGGATGATTCAAGGACTTCGTTTCATCTTGTGACTCCTGTGCCCGAACAAGACGCCGACGTCACAAGCCGCAGGCCTACTTCAGCCACTTCCCATTCCCACTCAACCCTGGACCAACATTTGCGATGGACTTTATAACTGACCTCCCTCCGTCGTCTGGCAACACCAATTATCTGGGTGATTACGATCGCTTTTCCAAAATGGCGCATTCGTCCCGTTGCCAGGGCTGCATCTGCTCCCGGCTGGCTGAGCTATTCTTCTCCATGTGTTCCAGCTGCATGGACTCCCTCAGCAAATTGTTTCGGAGCGGGGAGTTCAATTTGTCTCCAGGTTTTGGCGAGCCCTGTGCAACCAACTTCAGGTGAAGCTCGACTTCTCTTCCGGCTACCATCCACAGACGAACGGCCAGGTGGAGAGGGTCAACCAAGTCTTGGGATGCTACCTTCGTCATTTCGTCTCGGCACGCAAGATGATTGGGCCAATTCGCTGCCGTGGGCGGAGTTCTCCTATAACTCCCTTGAGTCCGAGTCCGTGGGGGCCTCCCCCTTCTACATCGTGTATGGCTTGCATCCCCGCCCCCCTCCCTCTGGCAACCTCCTCCGAGGTCCCGGGCGGACGCACAGGTTCAAGACATGAAGGCCATCTGGTCCCAGACCCGTCAGTCGCTGCTACCGCGCGTCCGAGCGCATGAAGACTCAAGCGGAACAGGAAGAATCCCCCTCCGGTGTTCTCCTCCAGGTGAAAGGTGTGGCTCTCGTCTAGATAGTCCGCTAAAGATGCCGTCTCACAAACTGGGACCCCATGTTTCCCCGGGACCCTTTGAGGTCATCAGCCGCATCAATCCGGTGCATACAAACTCGGCTCCCCCTACGATGAGAATCCCAACGCGTTTCATGTCTCCTTATTGAAACCCTGGTCCTTAACCATTTTTCCCAGAAGGCCATTCCTCCTCCATCTGATGGCTGATGCCCAATGTCTTCGAGGTCAAGGAAATTCTGGGCCTGAGGAAACTGGGAAAGCAAATTCCTGGTGGACTGAGGGGTTCGGGGCCCCAAGAGAGGGCTTGGGAGCCGAGGAAATACTGAAAAA
>JAODAL010077687.1:0-13182 GCA_025379985.1 Phyllomedusa bahiana | reverse complement strand
TGCTGTTTGGGTGGGACCTCCCACTTGGGCATTGTGCCATGTCTGCCTTTCTGCTGTGTGTGGCTGTTTTCCGTCCCTCCACACGGTTTTTTCCCCAAATTTTGGGCTACCCCCTGTTTTTCCCACCCCAGAATGTCATTGTGCCCTGTTGACCTCTGTGTGCTGTGGCTGTCCCTTTTGACCTAAAACCTTGTCATTGTCCCATTTTGGGGCCTACTTTTTCCCCGGGGTTTTTTTAACCCCAATGTCTTTCCCTGTGGGCCTCTCTGTTTTTGCCCCCCAATTGATTGTCCCCATTCTGTTGCTCTTTTTTTGGGCTGCCGTGACCTCCACCTGTGTCTTTGGGCCACTCTGTGGCCATTCCGTTTTTGCCACCTCCAGAATGTATTGTGCCATGCTGACCCTTGCTGCGGGGCCCCCTCCCTCACACTTTTTCTTGTCCCCCAATGGCTACTACTGTTTTTCCACCCCACAGTGTCATTGCCCCACTTTGGGGCCTTATCCTGTTTTTCCAAACCAAAATGTATTGGCCACTGTTGACCTATGCTGTGTGGGCTGCTCCCGTACTCCCCCACTGTGTCATTTCCACTTCTGACTCATGCTGCTGTGGGGTGCTGGGACTCCACCTTTGTCTTTGGGCCCACGTCTGCCCTCATGCTGTGCTGTGGTGCTCCGTGACCCCCCACATGGTCATTTCCCATTTGGGCCACCTGTTTTTGCCACCTCCAGTGTCTTTGTGCCACTGTCTGACTCTTGCTGCTGCTGTGGTTTGCTGCCGTGACCTACCACACTGTGTCATTGTCCACTTGTGGCCTACTCCTTGTTTTGCCACATCGATGTCATTGTGCCACTGTCTGACCTCATGCTGCTGCTTTTGGTTTGTCCCGTGACTACACACTTGTCATTGTGCCACTGTCTGCCCTCATGCTGCTGCTGTGGTGCTCCCGTGACCTCCACAACTTGTAAATTGTGCCACTTTGCCTCATGCTGTTGCTGGTTGCTGCCGGTCCCTCCACCCCTGTGTAAATTGTGCCACTCTGTGGCCTACTCCTGTTTTTGCCACCTCAGAATGTCATTGTGCCATTTGTCTGACCTCATGTGCTGTCTTTTTGGTGCGGGGCCGTTGACCTCCAAATTGTCATTTGCCCTGTTGACCTCATGCTGCTGCCCTGTGGTGCACGTGCCTACACTGTTTATTGTCACCCCCTGTTGCACTCTGTGCCCCTCTTTTTGGTGCCTGCTGACTCATGTGCTGCTGTGGCTGCTGCCGTACCTCCACATTGTCATTGTGCCACTGTTGACCTCATGCTGCTGCTGTGGTGCTGCCGTGGACCTACACACGGGGGTGTCATTGTTCCCACTTTGACCTCACTGCTGCTGTGGTTTGCTTGCCTAACCACTGTGTCATTGTGCCACTGTCTGCCCTCAGCTGCTGCTGTGGCTGCTGCCGTGTACCTTTTAAAACACTTGTCATTCTTTTTTGCCACTGTCTTTTGACCTTCATGCTGCTGCTGTGGCTCTCCCGTGACCTCACACTGTGCCCATTGTCCCACTCTGGGGCCTACTGTTTTGCCACTCCAGAATGTTATTGTGCCACTGTCTGACCTCATGTGCTGTGTGGCTGCTGCCGGGACCTACACACTGTGTCATTGTGCCACTGTCTGACCTCATGCTGCTGCTGTGGCTGCTGCCGTGACCTACCACACTGTCATTGTCCACTGTCTGACCATTGCTGCTGCTGTGGCTGTTGCGTGACCTACACACTCTGTCATTGTGCCACTGTCTGAACCTCTTTGCTGCTGCTGTTGGCTGCTTAGCCGTGACCTACACACTGTGTCATTGTCCCACTCTGTGGCCTACTCCATTTTTTTACCACCTCCAGATTGTCATTGTGCCACTGTATGACCTCATGCTGCTACTATTGCTGCTACCGTGACCTTCACATTGTGTCATTGTCCCACTCTGTGGCCTACTCCTGTTGATGCCACTCCAGAATTTCATTGTGCCACTGTCTGACCTCTTGGTGCTGCTGTGCTACATAGCCGGTGACTATACACTCTGAAATTGTGCCACTGTCTGACCTCATGTGCTTCTGTTGGCTGCTGACGTGACCTTAAATCCTCATGTCATTCGCGGCCTCTCTGTGGCCTATTCACTGTCCTTTGACACTCCAGAATGTCATTGTGCCATTGTCTGGACCTCATGCTGCTGCTGTGGCTGCTGCCGCGCGTCACACAGTGTCTTTGTGCCACTGTGCTGACCTCATGCTGTGATGTGGCTGCTGCGTGACCTTCACACTGTGTCATTATGCCACTGTCTGACCTCATGAGGATGCTGTGCTGCTGCCGTGACCTTACACACTGTCATTGTGCCAATTGTCTCACTCATGCTGCTGCTGTGGATGATGCGTGACCTACACGCACTGTGTCATTGTGCCACTGTCTGACCTATGCTGCTTGCTGTGCTGCTGCACGTGTCCTAACACTGTTTCATTGTGACCTCTGTCTCACCTCTGCTGCTGCTGCGATTGTGCCGTGACCTAGAACTCTGTGTCATTGTGCCACTGTCTGACCTCATGCTGCTGCTGTGGTGCTGCGGTGACCTACACACTTGTTCATTGTGCCACTCTGTGGCCTATTCCTGTTTTTGCCACTACGAATGTCATTGTTACCACTGTTGTGCTCTGCTGCTGCGCTGCGCACTCACCTCAACTCTTTGTCATTGAGCCACTTCACTATGTGGCCTACTCCAGTTTTTGCCACTCCAGAATTGTCATTGTGCCAATGTATGAGCCTCATGCTGCTGCCGCCGTCACCTCCACTCTCGTCATTGTGCCACTCCGTGGCCTTATACTGTTTTTCACCTCCAGAATGTCATTGTGCAATGTCTGACTCATGCTGCTGCTGCCGTGACATACACACTGTTGTCATCCCACTGTGCCACTGTTTGTCCTCTTGATGCTGCTGTGGCTGATGCCCGTGACTACACACTGTGTCATTGTCGCACTCTGTGGCCTACTCCTGTTTATGCACACCTCCAGATGTCATTGTGGCCACTGTCTGACCTCATGCTGTGGGCTGTCGCTGATGCCGTGACCTACACACTGGTCATTGTGCCACTGTTCTGACCTCATGTTGATGCTGTGGCTGCTGCCGTGACCTAAATACTCTGTCATTGTGCCACTCTGTGGCCTATCCTGATTTTGCCACCTCCAGAATTGTCTTTTTGGCCACTGTATGACCTCATGCTGCTGCTGTGGCTGCTGCCGCGATCCTACTCACAGTGTCATTGTGCCACTGTTGACTCATGCTGCTGCTGTGGCTGCTGCCGTGACATACACACTGTGTCATTGTGCACTGCTGACCTCATGCTGCTGCTGTGGCTGATGCCGTGACCTACAACACTGTGTCATTGTGCCACTGTTGACCTCATGCTGCTGCTGTGGCTGCTGCGGTTGGTGGACCCCTACACACTCTGTGATTGTGCCACTTTGGACTATTCCTGTTTTTGACACATACAGAATATCATTGTGCCATGTCTGTGCTCATGCTGCTGCCGCCGTCACCATCCACTCTTTGTCATTGTGCCAACTCTGGGCCTACTCCAGTTTTTGCCCACTCAGAATGTCATTGTGCACTGTTATGGACCCTCATGCTGCTGCCGCGTCACCTCCACTCTGTCATTGTGCCACTCCGTGGCCTATACTGTTTTTCACCTCCAAGAATGTCATTGTGCACCTACTGTCTGGACTCATGCATGCTGCTGCCGTGACCTTACACCACTGTGTCACATTTTGGCCACTGTCTGACCTCATGCTTCTGTTGTGGCTGCTGCCGTGGACCTACACACTATGTCTATTGTCACACTCTGTTGCCTACATCCTGTTTTGCCACATCATGAATGTCATGTGCCACTGTCCTGAACCTCATGCTGCTGATGTCGTGATGCCGTGACCTACACACTGTGTCATTCGTGCCACTGCTCCTGACCTCATGCTGCTGCTGTGTCTGCAGCCGTGACCTACACACTGTCATTGTGCCACTGTCTGACCTAATGCTGCTGCTGTGGCTGATGCCATGACCTACAAACTCTGTCATGTGCCACTGTCTGTCCTCATGATGCTGCTCTGGCTGCTGCACCGTGTCCTACACACTGTGGGCATTGTGACACTTTATGACTCTTGCTGCAGCTGTGGCTGCTGCCGTGACCTCTTCACACTGTGTCAATTGTCCACTCTGTGGCATACTCCTGCTTTTGCTCCACTCAAATGTCATTTGTGCACTGTCTGACCTCTTGCTGCTGCTGTGGCTAATGCTGTGACCTACACACTCTGTCTTTGTTCCCCACTCTTAGCATACCCTGTTTTTTTACCACCTCCTGAAGTCATTGTGCCACTGTCTGTCCTCATGCTGCTGGATGTGGCTGCTGCCTGTGACCTAACACTCTGTCATTTGTGCCCTGTCTGTGCTTCATGCTGCTGCCGTCGTCAACTCCACTCTGTCATTGTTACACTCAGTGGCCTACTCCAGTTTTTGCCACTCCAGAATGTCAATTGTGCCCCTGTCTGCCCTCATGCTGCTACCGCCATCACCTCCACTCTCTGTCATTGTAGCCACTGTCTGACCTTTGCTGCTGCTGTGGCTGCTGCCGAGGACCTACATCTGTCATTGTGCTATGTCTGACTCATGTGCTGCTTGTGGATGATGCCGTGACTACACACTGGTCATTGGCCAACTGTTGACCTCAGGATACTGTGTGGCTGCTGCTTGACCTTCACACTGTGTCTTTGTCCTCTCTGTGGCCTACTCTGTTTTTTGCACCATCCAGAATGTCATTGTGCACTGTCTGGACCTTCATGCTGCTGCTGTGGGCTGCTGCCGTGACCTACACACTTGTCATTGTCAAACTCTGCTTACATACTCCTGTTTTTACCACCTCCAGATTGTCAACTGATGCCACTGTCTGCCTCATGCTGCTGCTTGTGGCTGCTGCCGTGGACCTACAGACTGTGTCATTGTGCCATGTTGACTTCATGCTGCTGCTGTGGCTTTTCTTTTACTGCCGTGATCTACACATTCATTGTGCTATGTCTGACCTATGATGCTGCTGTGGCTGCTTGCCGTGACCTACATACTCTGTCATTGTGCACTTGTGCCCTATTCCTGTTTTGAACGTCCAGAATGTCATTGTGCCCACTGTCTGACCTTCATGCTGCTGCTGTGGCTGCTGCGCGACCTACCACTGTGTCATTGTGCCACTGTCTGATCGCCTCATGCTGCTGCTGTGGCTGACTTGCCGATACTACACATGTCATTGTGCCACTGTCTGACCTATGCTGCTGTGTGGCTGATTTGCGTGACTACACACTGTGTCATTGTGCCACTGTCTACCTCATGCATGCTGATGTGGCTGCTTGCCGTGACCTACACACTGTGTCATTGTCCACTTCCTATGGCCTACTTATATTTTTGATACCTCAGATTGTCATTGTGCCACTATCTGACCTCATGCTCTGCTGCTGTGGCTGCTGTCGGTGACTCCACACTGTGTCATTCGTCCCATCTGTGGCCTACTCATGTTTTTACCAACCCTCTGAATATCATTGTGCCACTGTTGACCCCCCCCCATCATGTGCTGCTGTGGCCTTCTACCGTGATACACACTCTGTCATTTGTGGGGGCCCACTGTCTGGACCTCATGCTGCTGCTTTGGTATGCCGTGGAACCTACACACTGTCATTGTGCCACTGTATCACTCATGCTCTGCTGTGGCCTGCTGCCGTGGAACCTACCACATGTGTCATCTTTGCCACTGTGACCTCTTGCTGCTGCTGGGCTGCTGCCGTGACCTACACACTGTGTCATTGTGCACTCTGTGGCCTACTCAATGTTTTTGCCTCCTCCAGAATTTCATTATGCCACTGTCTGACTCTTGCTGCTGCTGATGGCTGCTGCAGTGACCTACCACTCTTTCATTGTGCCACTGAATCTCATGCTAGCTGCAGCCGTCACCTCCACTCCTGTCATTGTGGCCACTCAGTGGCCTACTACTGTTTTGGCCATCTCCAGAATTCATTGTGCCAACTGTCTGACCTCCTTGTGCTGATGCCGTGACATACAAACTGTGTCATTGATCATGTCTGACCTCATGCTGAACCTGTTTCTGCTGCCGTGACCTACACACTGCTGACATTTGTCGCACTCATGTGGCCTACTCCTGTTTTTGCCAACTCCAGATGTCATTGTGCACTGTCTGACCTCATGCTGCTGCTGCCGTCACCTTTACACTGTGTCATTATGCCATGTCTGACCTATGCTGCTGCCTGTGGCTGCTGCGTGACACTACACAACTGTGTCTTTGTCCCTCTCTGTGGCCCATTCTTGTTTTGCACTTCCAGGAATGTCATTGTGCCACTCGTCTGGACATGATGCTGCTGATGTGGCTGCTTCCGTGACCTACACAGCTGTGTCATTGTGCCACTCTGGTGGCCGACTCCTGTTTTTTGCCACCTCCAGAATGATCATTGTGCCACAGTCTGACCTCATGCTGCTGCTTGCTGCTGCCGTGACTAGACACTCTGTCATTGTTGCACTGTCTGACCTCATTCTGTGTGTGGCTGCTGCCGTGAACCTACACACTCTGTCTTTGTGCCACTCTGTGGCCTATTCTGTTTTTTCCACTTCCAGATGTCATGGTGCCACTGTCTGAGCTCATGCTGCTGCAGCCGTCAACTCCACTCTCTTGTCCATTGTGCCACTCTGTGCCTACTCAGTTTTGCCACTCCAGAATGTCATTGGTGCCACTGTCTAGACCTCATGCTGCTGCTGCCGTCACCTCACTTACGGTTCTCATTGTGACAATCGTGGCCTCTACTACGTTTTGCCACCTCCAGAATGTCAATTGTGCCACTGTCTGACTCCATGCTGCTGCTGCAGTGACCTACACACTGTGTCATTGTGCCACTGTCTGACCTCATGATGCTGCTGTGGCTGCTGCCGCTTGACCTACACACTGTGTCATTCGTGCCACTGTCTGTTTCATGCTGCTGTTTTTTTTTTTTTTTTTCTGTGGTTGCTACCGTGACCTCACACTGTCATTGTCCCACTCTGTGGCTACTCCTCGTTTTTACTACCTCAGAATGTCAATTGTGCCATGTATGACCTATGTGGCTGCTTGCTGCTGCCGTGACCTCCACACTGTTCAGTGTCCCATCTGTAGCTACTCCTGTTTTTGCCACCTCCAGAATGTCTTTGTGCTACTGTCTGAACTCATGGCTGTTGCTGTGGCTGCTGCCTGTCCTACACACTTTGTAATTGTGCCACTGTCTGACATCATGCTGCTGGCTGTGGCTTCAGCGTGACCTACACTCTTGTCATTGTGCCACTTGTGGACTATTCCTGTTTTTGCACCTCCAGAATGTCATTGTGCCATATGTCTGAGCTCATGCTGCTGCCGCAGTCACCTCCACTTCTCTGTCATTGTGCCATCTATGTGGCCTACATCGTTTTTGCCACCTCCAGAATGTAATTGTGCCACTGGTAGGACCTCATGCTGCTGCCGCCGTCACCTCCACTCTCGTTTTCATTGTGCCACTCAGTGGCCTACTACTGTTTTGCCATCTCCAGAATGTCATTGTGCCACTGTCTGACCTCATGCTGCTGATGCCGTGACCTACAAACTGTGTCATTGATCCACTGTCTGACCTCATGCTGCTCCTGTGTCTGCTGCCGTGACCTACACATGTGTCATTGTCCCACTCTGAGGCCTTCTCCTGTTTTTGCCACCCTCCAGAATGTCATTGTACCAAAGTCTGACCTCATGCTGCTGCTTGCGTCACCTGCACACTGTGTCATTGTGCCTGTCTGACTCATGCTGCTGCTGTGGCTGCTGACTGTGACTAAACACTGTGTCTTTGTCCCTCTCTGGTGGACTATTCTTGCTTTTGCCACCTCCAGAATGTTCATTGTGACATGTCTGACCTGATTGCTGCTGCTGTGGCTGCGTCCGGTGATCCTACACACTGTGTCATTGTGCCACTCTGTGGAATATCCAGTTTTTTGCCACCTCAGAATGTCTATTGTCGCCACTGTCTGACCTCATGCTGCTGCTCTGGCTGCTGAGTGACATAGACCACCTCTGTAATTGTGTCAATGCCTGACCTCATTCTGATGCTGTGCTGCTGACGTGACCTACAACACTCTGTCATTGTGCCACTCTGTGGTGCCTTTTCTCGTTTTATCCACTCCAGAATGTCATTGTGCCACTGTCTGAGCTCATGCTGCTGACCGCCGTCAACTCCACTCTCTGTATTGGTGCCACTCTGTTGGCTACTCCAGTTTTTGCCACCTCCAGAATGTCATTGTGCCACTGTCTGACCTCTCATGCTGATGCTGCCGTCACCTCACTCTCTGTCATTGTGCCCCATCAGTGGCATACTACTGTTTTTGCCACTCCAGAATGTCATTGTGCCACTGTCTGACCTCATGCTGCTGCTGCCGTGACCTACACACAGTGTCATTGTGCCACTGTCTGACCTCATGCTGCTGCTGTGGCTGCTGCCGTCACCTCCACACTGTGTCAGTGTCCCAGTCTGTGGCTACTCCTGTTTTTGCCACCTTCTTATTGTCATTGTGCCTATGTCTGTCCTCATGCTGCTGTGCCGTGACCGGCACACTGTGTCATTGATGCCACTGTCTGACCTCATGCTGCTGCTGTGGCTGCTGCGTGACCTACAACTACTGTCATTGTGCCCAGTCTGACCTCATGCTGCTACTGTGACCTACACAGTCTCATTGTGCCACTGTCGGACCTCATCTGCTGCTGTGGCTCTGCGTGACCTACAAACTGTGTCATTGTGCCACTGTTATGACCTCATGCTGCTGCTGAGGCTGCTGACGTGACCTACACAATGTATTGTGCCACTGTCTGACCCTAATGCTGCTTGCTGTGACCTACACACTCTCTATTGTGCCATGTATGGACTCATGCTGCTGTGTGGATGATGCGGGACCTACACACTGTCATTGTGCCACTGTCTGTACCCTCATGCAGTTGCTGATGCCGTGACCCACTACCATATGTATTGTTGCCACTGTCTGACCTAATGCTGCTGTGTGGCTGCTGCCGTGACCTACACACTGTGTATTTGTGCCACTCTGTGGCCTACTCCTGTTTTTTCCACCTCCAGAAATGGTCAAGTGCATGTCTGTCTCATGCTGCTGCTGTGGATGCTCTGTGACCTACCACTGTGTTCTTTGTCCACTCTGTGGTAATACTCCTATTTTTTGCCACTCCAGATGTCATTGTGCCACTGTCTGTCCTCATGCTGCTGCTGTGGCTGGCTGCCGTGACCTACACACTGTGTCATTGTGCCACTGTCTGTCATCATGCTGCTGCTGTGGCTGCTAGCCGTGACCTACACATGTCATTGTGCCCCTGTCTGACCTCTTGGGGATGTGCTGTGACATACCACTCTCATTGTGCCACTGTCTGACCTCCATGCTGCTGCTGTGGCTGGAGCCGTGAACTAAACACTGTCATTGTGCCACTGTCTGACCTCATGCTGTTGCTGATGCGGACCACACACTTCTGGTCATTGATGCACTGTTCTGACCTCATGCTGATGCTGTGGCTGCTGCCAGTGACCTACACACTGTGTCCTTTGTTGCCAACTCTGTGGCCTACTCCTGTTTTTACCACTCCAGAATGTCAATGTGCCAATGTCTGACCTCATGCTGCTGCTGTGGCTGCTGGCTGGTGACGTACACACTGTGTCATTGTCCACTCTGTGGTCTACTCTATTTTTGCACCTCCAGAATGTCATTGTGCACTGTCTGTCCTCATTGCTGCTGCTGTAGGCTGCTTGCCCGTGACCTACCACTGTGTTCAATTTGTGCCACTCTGACCTCATGCTGCCTGGCATGTGGCTGCTGCGTGCCTACAACACTGTCATTGTGCCACTGTCTGACCTCATGTGTGTGGCTGCCGCCGTCACCTCCACACTCTGTCATGATGTTGCAACCTGAGCCCTCAGCTTGTTTTTTCAGCCTGTCGCTGCCTGACTTATCAGGCTACATCTAACCCTTTAGTTTTTTGGTCAGTTTTGCCTCTTAAGTGCCAGGGAATTTTATAGTGAGCGATTTAAGAGCGGCGGCAGTAATCTGCGTGTCTTACTAAAACTACACATTGTAGAAGACCACCAAGCTCCCTCTGATATTTAAGCATGCACAACGTTCTTACAGCACCCTGCAGGTCTGTGCAGCCTGGGAAATAGCCTGTTTTTTAACGTGATTCGTCCCAAAGTAAATCAGAACGGAAGTTTATTTTTTGCAGAGAAATCCGGCGAAGTGAACGAACCAAATTTCGGGAAATTCGCCCATCTCTACTCATAAGGTATTAAGCATTATCAACCCAGAAGCAAAAACGCACACTGTGTTATTTCATGTTCTGTATTGATATTAAGATGTTCAATAGGTAAATAGAGAGGTTTTCCAGTATGTAAAAATATTTTGGTTTATAATAGAAGCACAAAATACTATACAATTATTTTACCTTTTAAAATATTTTGCCCAAAACTACCAGTCATGTGAGATTTACAATGAATTTCCTCATCATTCTTGCATGCTGACATGACTGTACTTGTGGGGGCTCATACTGAATACCAGGGAGACCCCTTTGACTCCATACTACAGAGCAGTCAGTGGGAATCCACATCCACAAATCATTAATTTTCTCAGGCTATACTCCATATCCATGAATCATTAAATTTTTTTCAGGCAACAGACCTGACTTTCACCTGCTATGTGTTTCCGAACATGATCTAGCGTTTGCTAAGTTCAATTTAATTCTCAAGTAATTTTTTCCTATATGAATAAAAGCCTGTTGTAAACATAGAACACTGTAATCTAGTACTACCTGTCTATGGTACTGAAGAAAAAAATGACTTTTAAAAATCAAATTTATTGGTCAGGACCTTTATTCATATATTTTATTACTAAGTTATGCTAAGGTCCAGGATCAAAGAATTTACTACTGTCTAAGAAAACTGTATTCTGGGTAATATAAAAAGTAATTTGAAACATTGCGTCTCTGCATGGATTGCAGATGGCTCCATATCTCCTCAGAATTTGTACTATGATTCTACTCATGGACATCTAACCGTATGTTACATATCCCATGAGGATGAGTGTGTGATGAATATTTTGATAATGTTGTACTCTATGCACAGCGCTGATTGAGGAAACAAATTTTTTCTGGGAGTGCAATATCCTGTAATGTTTTAAGAATTTTGAAGTAAAGATAATATTTTTATATACCATGCTTGTGGGTATATGAAGTTACGTTGTTTGGGGCTTGGAGGTGGCCCTTGTTGCATGGTTTTGTCCACACTGTGAATAAGATTGCTTCCATTTAAAGAATTTGTTTTATTCCCCCACATATCCCAAAACAAGGGAAAGTCACACTCAATAATTGCGCTGGGAGGTAAACTTGCCACAACAGCCACCTCATGTTGTGCAATCTCACCTGGAGTCTCTCCTGTAAGTAGGGCAGTGAGGTAGTCCTTGGTGTCACCATGGATGCAGACTATGCCTATGTGGCGTGAGTGGAATTGGTCCACGTTCACCATCTGGGCTTGCACTATGGTCACCAAGCTCTCGAGTCCAGAAGAGCCTGCACTGAGTGTCCATTAACTGTAACAGTACATTCCCTAGCAGCAACTTGCGTGGAATAGGATGGTCTGGCAAATCATGAGATGCGCCTCCCTAAGCCACATTCCATGAGTTCCCCCAATATTAGGAAAGGTGCTGTCATATGTCCCAGTCCTTGGCACCGCCAGCAGATAAAGGGGTCCCAGGCCCAAGGTAAAGGGTCAATTTTTGGGTGGGTGACCTTTCCCCTCTTTCACTTTCAATCGTAACCCCCGCTTCTCAGGACATTTTCTCTCCCCTTTTGGGACAGGAACATTCTTATGGCATGTGGGCATCTGATGATTCCCTAGGGGATATAGCACATGAAGGAACTCCTCCGAGGTGCTGTATCTCTCCACAATTGTGACTAGCTCATCCACACTTTTGGGGTACATGTATCCCACTCACCAACGGAGCCTTATGGGAAGGGCCTGAACAAAACGGTCACAGACCTACCCACTCGACAACTTGGGCAGGTGTGAGAGTCTCTGGTTGTAGCCACTTGTTGGTAAGATGGAAGAGGTCATACATCTGGGACCAGCTGGCTTTGTAGGATCAAAGTCCAAGGCATAAACTCTCTGGGCTCTCACTACATGAGTGACCCCCAGTTGGGCCAGTATCTCCCCTCTTAGCTTGCCGTGGTCTTAGTATCTTGAACCCTCAGGTCGAAGTAGGCCTTCTGTGATTTACCCATTAGGAAAGGGGCCAGGACATCTGCCCACTGCTCCACGGGAAGCTGCTCTTTCTCTGCAATCCTCTCAAAGTTCCCAAGGTAAGCCTCAAAGTCATCATCCTTGGTCATTTTCTGAAGCACATTGTGTACCATTTGGAGGGGTGTGGACTGCCCACCTGTTAATCCCTCGAGGTCTGTACCTGCTTCTGTAGAGTCTGATTCACCTGCTGCTGTTCCTTCACCGTGGCTTGGTGGGTTTCAATTAGCAGGTGGTTGGTCTTAGCCTGGGTCCAGATGGTCTCTTCATGCACTTTTTGTTGGCTGGACGCCATCAGTTGGAGATTATCATTGGCTTGGATCAGCTGTATCACCAGCTCGTCCATCTTAGCAGGTGCACATGTGGCTTTCACCCAGGATATAGATTTGTAATGCTCCTTTCGTCTCAGGTACTGTCTCTTTAAGAGTATTGCCTCTTTAATATGCCTGCATCATCCTCCACCATACGTGAGCTTTTACAGATCCGGAATCTTAGCATAAGTCCTTTTTTAAGGCACAAAGATAGATACTCTGGTGCAAATACAGGTCCTCCCGTATTTTATTTTTAGCAGAACAGGTACATGGAAGCAAGACATGCACAGTATAGACAAACAAAATCCTGATTGTCAGACAGCTAACAAAACAGCTAAGTTGAACTTACTAGCTCCTTGCAAAACAAACAGAAAGTGACACTGTCTTCCCCCAGCATAGCTCCTCTCAGGACCAAATGGCTAGTCCATGGGTTTTAGCCTCTTTCGATGACTTGCTGCTTATATAGGCCAGGTA
>JAODAL010077686.1:0-13182 GCA_025379985.1 Phyllomedusa bahiana | reverse complement strand
TACACACTGTCATTGTGCCATGTTGACCTCATGCTGTGCTGTGGGTCCCATGACCTCACCTGTGTCATTGTCCCCACCGTCTGCCCTCTGCTGCTGCTGGGGCTGCTGCCGGACCACCACTCTGTCATTGTGCCACTGTTGCCTTGCTGTGTGTGGCTGCCCCGTGACCTTCACCGTGTCATTGTGCCACTGTTGACCTCATGCTGCTGTGTGGCTGCTGCCGTGACTACAACTGTGTCTTTGTGCCACTGTTGCCCTCATGCTGCTGCTGTGGTGCTGCCGTCCCTAAGACTGTCATTGTGCACTGTCTGCCCTTTCATGTGCTGTTGGGGCTGCTGCCGTGACTACCACTGTGTCTTTTGTGCCACTGTCTGCCCTCATGCTGCTGCTCGGGCAGCTGCCGTGACCTACAAACTGTGTCATTTGTGCCACTCTGTGGCCTATTCCTGTTTTTGCCCTCCAGAATGTCTTTTGTGCCACTCTCTGACCTCATGCTGCTGTGGCTGCCGCCGTCACCTCCACATCTGCACTGATGTTGCCACCTGAGCCCTCAGCTTGTTTTTTTCCAGCTGTCGCTGCATGACTTAATAGGCTACATTCCCCCTTCAGTTTTTTGGTCAGTTTTGCCCTCTTAAGTGCCCAGGGAATTTTAGAGTGAAGCGATTCTAAGAGCGGCGGCAGTCTTTGTGCGTGTCATACAAAAAACAAAAACATTGTATGAAGACCAAAACCATGCTCCCTCTGCATATTTAAGCATGGCACAACTTTCTACAGCACCCTGCAGGCTCTGTGCAGCCTGGAAATAGCTGTTTTTTAACGTGATTCGTGCCGAAGTTATTAGGAACGAAGTTATTTTTTGCCGAGAAATTCGGCGAAGTGAACGAAACGAATTTCGGGAAATTCACCCATCTCTAACTATGACTGCAGAAATAGGTGTTGGCATAGATGGAGCTGGTTCATAAGTGGAGCTAGTAGGGTTGGCATGCTATCAGATTAGTGTTGAGCGATTATTATCGACAAAGTTGAAATCGGCACGGTATTTACGTTGATCGGATTTTATAGATCACTCGATAATTTAAGTTAAAATCTGTGCATAATCTATTAATATCGCGCCATTTTTGCGCTTCCTGTCATTTTGGCGGCCAGGAAATCAGTTTTCAGAATAGAGCAGGGTGGCTGTGTGCGCGACGTCATGCTGGGATTTATGGTTTGCGATTGGCTGGAAAAAAACATGACCTCGTTTAACATAGAAGAGCCCTTCCTGTTCATGAACAGTGTGTGTCGAAATCTCAAAGCAGTAGGAGGTGCGCTCTGCCTCTGTGCAAACAGCTAAGCGAAATTATTCTATTTGTTCACAGAGACAGCTCTACTTTTAGCTGTGATCCTTAGAACTTAGGTAGATCAGAGATTTGCAGATTTTAGGTAGTTAGGCTGAGAATTTTAATGGAGTTCTACCGCTGTAAAGTCACGGGGGTGAGGGGGGGTGGGGGGCCCGCGGGCGACACAGAAAAGGCTCTTTAAAGAATTACTGGATATTTTTGCACCCAGACTTAGTGTAGACATTGCATTGCAATAGCTTTATTATTAACAGTTTTCTGTTAAAATATTACTTGGATATTGGGCACCCTGAACTTAATTAGGATACAGATTTTTTTTTAGTAACTGCAGGTCTATTTGTTAGGTGCAATACTCCACTTTTATTATCAGTATGCATTTCAGATAGGTGTTTTTTTCACTTTGGCGCAGGCCAGCTTTGTTGATAGAGGTACCTTGCAGTTAAATTTGAATCTAGCAATTTTGTAGTAAACCACAGGTGTAATGATATCTGCAAAAATACCTTTTATTATCCGTTTACATTTCAGATAGGTGTTTTTTCATTTTTTGCCCAGTCCGCTTTGTTGTAGAGGCACATTGAACTTAATTTCAATACGGGCAATTTTGTTTTGATTTGAGGATTGAGAATAGCTGTGATTTGCCGTCTTTTAAAAAGAGTCGTTCCAAAACTCTTCCATACCTCTCGAATTTTATCTTTCTGAACATGGAGCGAAATGCAGGTGGTAAGTGAGCAAAGAGGGGGGTAGGACATGGAGGCAGAGATACGAGAGAAGTTGCTCCTTCCAGTGCTGGCGACAACACGTAAGCCAGCGGATTGTCGGTTGCAGGACCGTCGGGCCCTGCCCATCGCTGGGTAAGGGGCCCTGTGAAATCATTTAACGAACAGCGTCGCCAATCTGTTCTTCAGTGGTTAATGAAAACCTGCATCCAGCAGTCTTACTCCTCGTTCCCAGTCACGGCCAAAATGTCGTCATCGCATCATCGCACCCGTCCAACATGAAGCGAAGGCAGCTCAAATGTCACTCGTGTACCCACCATGTGGATAACCCAAATTTTGAAGCCCTCTTTATAAAAAAATGTGGTTGGGGTCAGAAGGCATGTTTAAAAGATAAAGAGGCCAAAGAGGTTGATTTTCTACTGCTCTGACGCCCAGTTACTAATGCTTCAGAGGGTGGAGAAGGAAGCCGGTAAATCGGCAAAAATCCCGGGCGGTCGGCAATGCCTTGCAATTCCTCTTGCTTGTACCCCTGCAGCTCCTGGATGCAGAATGTCAGGACGACCAAGTCCCCTGTGTTGATGATGATGTGATGACATTGCAGACCCAACGTGGTCTTTTCAGCAGAATTTGCTTGCGAGCGCTTCATCACTGGCCCGAGGAGGAAGCGATGTGGTAGTGTCAGTACGGGTCCCACCTCAAAAAGGGAGAGGGCGGGTCGCAGAAGTCCGCTGATATGATTCCCACCCACGGTTAGGGAAACCCCGTCCTCGCTTTCGCCATCAAAAAGGTCCAGGATCTATCAAGCCTGGGCGTTCTTTGGCAAGCCTCTGATTCACCAGCGTGTCGCCTTTGCCATAAACGCATAAGTAGAGGAAAGATCTTAGGTGTTTACCACACCAACATGTCTAGTCACATGCAGCGAATGCATGAGTTAAAATGGAGGCAACACTTGGCCAAAAAGGCCAGACCGACGCCGGGCTCCACCACTGTCACACCCTCTGTCCCCGCCTCCCCCTCCTCCACCACCACCAAGCGTTCCTCAGGTCCCCCATGTCTCTTAGAGTCATGATCAGGGATTAGCCTCGTTTTCAGCCTCCACCGTCACCCGAGTACCATCAGCACCACCAGAGACCCATCATACCCTTCTCCTCCCGCCAGTTTGATGACCTGCACGCCGCTCGGCCTGTCTAGCAGCCAGCCTTCTGTCTTCAGGTTTGGGAGCAGGAGAAAGACTTTAACCCAAACCATCCCAAAGCCAAAAGCCTGAATGTCGGCATTGCCAGGCTTTTGGCTTGGAAATGTTGCCTTTATTGGTGGCACAGATGGGTTCCGCAGTCAGGGCCCTTCCCTGCCCCAATACCAGATGCCGAGCAGGCAATTTCTTTGCCAGAAAAAGCCGTCCCTGCCCTGGCCACGAAGTGTCATCTAAAATTTCAAGCGTGTTGTCTGCATCTGTGGCCAGAAAAGTCCATCTCACCACCGACACATGGACTAGTAAGCACGGCCAAGGCCGCTATATCTCTGTGACAGCTCACTGGGTGAGCTGGGTGGATGTCTCTGGTGGTGACGGTGGATCACAGGCTCGGCGCACGCTCTTCAAAACCGCAGGGATGGTGCAGGGCTCTTTTCCAAGGTCTTGGGGTGGCATCACGTGCCAGAGAAACCAGGCCGTGTTGAAATTAATCTGTCTTGGGGGACCGTCCACATACAGGTCAGGAGCTGTGGACGGCTCTCCACAACCAGCCGAGCGCTGGCTGGGTGACAGAACCTTGGGGGCCAGGCAAGGTGGTGTGCAAATAACGGGTGAAATCTGCTGGGCGCCCTTAAGATGGGGTAGGTGGAGCACATCCCTTGCCGGGGCACATGTCATGAACCTTGTCGCCCAGAAATTTCTAAAGAGCTACCGGGTTGGCTGCCTGCTGAGGAAGGCTCGAGGTCTGAGTTCGCAATTCCACCGTTCCACCCTGCTTCGCCCCGCCTGGCTGCGTTGCAGCGTCAGCTCGGCCCTCCCCGACAAACCGTCTCTTGTTGAGTGGCAACACGCTGGATTTCCACCCTCCACATGCTCCAGCGATTGTGGGAGCGGGCGCAATGCCATTACGCAGTACGAAGTGACACATGGCCTGACCAAGCAGCGGTGCGGACCTCGGGGTGTTGAGCCACGAGGAGTGGAGGCAGGTGGAAAGAGCTTTGCACCTTCCTTGCCAGTTTTGAAAGGAAGCCACCAAAATGGTCAGTGCGGACGATGCCCTTTCAGCATGAGCATTGTGGTGATCTTAGTTCTGGAACGATCTTTTGGACCCTCTGAAACATCAGGCCCCGCTAGCGACGGAGGAGGGACGGACACAGATGCGGACACGGAGCCTTTCTCTCCGTGAATACACAAGGCCGACGTTTCTCAATTTTATCGGTCTTCATTAGGCAGTGGTTCAGGATCCAGGGCTAGTGCAGGCGGCGTCTAGCTCTCAGGGTGCATCATTGAGGCAAGTCAGGGCTGTGTTAAAGCTGTGCCGGAGGAAGCAGGAGGAGGAGGAGAAGGTATTCCTAGACACCGACCTTATCGACGTCCTGCCTTGGAAAGGGTTGGCGCGAATTTGAGGCGGAGGAGAAATTTGAGTTAGATCAGTTTTCTAGTTCACCTCGACCCAGATGCTTGGGAAATCAAGGCTCCATCTCTAATGAGTGTTTGGGGATGCTCCATTTCCTCCAACATGATCCTCGCTTTAAGGCCATAAAAATTTGAACAACAGTTACTGGGTGGCCCCCCTCCTGGATCCCGGTACAAAAACAACTCAGCACTTTCTTCCACCCACCCAAATAGAGAGTAAAATGCAGGAAATTCGGACCTTGTGATTGATCAACTGGAGACATCTGTTGCGTCTGCTTCACGTTCCTCAAATGTCACGGTGGAACAACATCAGCGACGTGACAGCAGTAGAGTGCCAAGTGGCCATAGCGGAAGCAGCAGCCGCAGGAAAGGTGGCAGAAGCCTAATGGGTGACCTCTGGCAATCTTTATTTACCACCTCACCAATGCATGCAATGCAGGGACACATCCAACACACAGAGACCAGCTTAAGATCATGGTGCACGACTATCTGCGTCTCAACACCGATGTTTTTGTATGTGTTCCGGACCCAATAGACTCCTGGGGTAATCCAAAATGGACGAATGGCTCGAGCTCGCTCGCCACGCCATAGAGGTGTTGTCCTGCCCAGCAGCCAGCGTCATATCTGTGCGGGGCCTTCAGCAAAGCTGGAGGAGTATTACAGACAAACGCATCCGGCTTTCCACAGTAATGTGGATCGTTTGACTTTCATCAAGATGAATCGGCATGGATCTTGATGATGTTGTGGTCCCAATTGCCGAGGTCACCGTTAGTTGCTGGTTATTCACATTCTCTCCCAAACAGAAATGGTCCTCTTGAAAAACTTATTTTTAAAATGATCATTTCTTACTGCAATTTTTATTCTCAATTCCCAACAGGGTTTATTTTGCTGGTTTTGCTGTGAGGAGACTGTAAAGACAGCAAGGTTTCTGACAAACCGTATTCCATTTATTCACTTTATCTTTGAAGTTTTGAATTGTCAATGGTTTTGAGGTAATGTTGCTGTGAGGGTACAGCTTTAATTATGGTCCTTTGGAACAGAAAGTGTGGCTTCTAAGTGGCATTTCTCCCATCGCAATTTTTATAGTGGCTGAAGAAGATTTTTTATAATTTTTTGGGGTCATGTTGCTGTGAGATACAGAATTAATCATGGTCTTTTGGAACAGTAAATGGGGCTTTTGAGTGGGCATTTCCCCTACAATTTTTAACAGTGGCTTGAGAAGTCATTTTTATAATTTTTTGGGTCTTGGCTGCTTTGAATGCGCAACACTACGGGTTCCTATTCTAAAAAATGTTGTTTCTAACAGACATTTGTTCTTCACAATTGTCAAAAGTGGCTCAAGGGTCATGTTTTGAATTTTTGGGGGCATTTTGCTGTGACATGCAGCTATACTATAGGTCCTATTATAAAAAAAATGTTGTTTCTTCACAATTGTCAAAAGTGGCTCAAGGGTCATGCTTTGAATTTTTGGGGGCATTTTGCTGTGACATGCAGCTATACTACAGGTCCTATTATAAAAAAATGTTGTTTCTAACAGACATTTGTTCTTTTACAATTGTCAAAAGTGGCTCATGGGTTGTTTTGAATTTTTGGGGGCATTTTTGCTGTGAAATGCAGTTGACTACAGGTCCTATTGTAAAAAATGTTAGTTTCTAACAGACATTTGTTCTTCACAATTGTCAAGAGGTTTTCTCAAGGGTGATTTGGTGCTGTCAGAAACAGGAATAGGTTTGGACACTGATAATGGACACATATTGCAAAATGATTGTTTTTGCAAAGATTTTTAACATAGCTAGCAATTTCCCCGTATTGAGACAACCCCTTTTAAAACAATTAAAAAAGAGAAAAAAGACATGGTGGGATTCCATCCCATTTTAAAAATGTGTCTTCTAGAATTAAACTACTAAAAAACTTGCATGTACAAAATAGCTGGTAAAAAAATTCCTCTGAATTCTACAAGGGAGGTACAGGAAGACTTGACCAGATGTAGGTTATTCAGAGGACACGTAGTATGGAGCACGGACAGAGAACAAAGAACAGAGACAATTTCCCCCAGCAAAGTTGAGTAAAATGAGAAAAAATGCCAAGAAAAAAAGGGGACCTGGGTGAAACAAAGGGGCGTTAACCACCAGTATTTCCAAGTGAAGCTCAATTGGTCTGCACTCATACGGAGGGGCAAGCGCTACCAGGGCTTGACTGTGTACTGAGGAAGGCTGGAGGTCTACTCACACTTCCGCACTCTGCTTCAGCACGACCATTTTCGTTGCTGCGTCATAAAGGGCATTTTTTTTTACCGTTTTTAAATAGTTTAGGACGCCAGCCTGGGCTCTCACCGCACCCACTGTAACTCCGGCCCTGGCAGCTGAAACCTGGTGTTAATAGATGACTGACGCTAGCTGGGCTTCACCGCACCCACTGTTTAAATCTGGGCCCCGGCAGCTGGACCTCCGTGTTTAAAAGATGGCTGACGGCTGCACTGGCACTCACGTTAGGGGCAATCAGGAGAGCTTCAAATTTCTCTAAAAAAAACAGATTTTGAAAAAGGTGATTTCTGTGAGGTTTTAAATTGTGTCAAAAAGGGCCCCCGGGCTGTACACAAATTGAACATTTTGAGGCTTAAAATTTTCTGGGGCTGGAGTCACTATGGGGTCGTATCATTTGATCTCCAGGGGTGTCTGTCCCTAATCACTGTTTAAGTATTTGGAGAATAATGAAAACATTGAATTGATTTGGGTGAATCACTTCAGAAGCCTGGGAGGGCAAAAGTCTTTCAAAATAAGAAGTGTTTTGGGGATGATTAGGACATTTTTATTACTTATGGGGTGTTTGGGGGATGAATTAACACATCTAACACGTGTAAAAAATACCTTTTAAAAATGCAGGGAGGGGTGTATGTTGTATGTTATCCACTTGAAAAAAAAGCAAAATATAATGTAAAACTATAAATAAAACTTCCCCAAATAAATTCTGTAAACAAATGTCAGTTACCAAAAATATTTCTAAATGACGCACTGTACAAATAGCATAGTGCCACTTTGTGATCTGTGGGTCAAACAGGTTTAGGGGTCATGCTGTGGCCAGGACAGGTATGTCTATGTCCAGTGAAACTAAAATTTGGGGGTTGAAAGCTCCTTTTTCCGGAACTTTTTAAATGTGGGGGGTATGCAGGTTTTGGGGCTCATGCTGTGGCCCCGCACAGGTATATTCAATGTCCCGTGAAACTAAATGGTGGTTGAAAGACTCCTATTTCCCGGGAATTTTTAAAATGTGGGTCAGACGGTTTAATGATTCATTTCTGCGGTACAGGACGATATTTGTTATGTCCCGGTTCAACTAAAATGGTGGTTCAAAGACTCCTTTTCCCGGGCACTTTTTCATTTGGGGGTCAGACAGGTTTTAAAGGTCATACTGTGGTCCAGGACTGGTTATTGTCAATGTCCAGTTAACTAAAATGGTGGTTCAAAGACTCCTTTTCCAGCACTTTTTAAACTGTGGGTCAGACAGGTTTAATGGTCATACTTGGTACAGAACGTATAGTCAATGGCCAGTCAACTAAAATGGTGGTTGAAAGACTCTTTTCCCAGCACTTTTTTAAACTGTGGGTAGAAGGTTTAAATGGTTCCATAAATGCGGTACAGGACAGATATAGTTAATGTCCAGTTCAACTAAAATGGTGGTTGAAAAGACTCCTTTTTCTGGCACTTTTTAATCTGGGGTCATGCAGGTTTTTGGGGGTCATGCTGCGTTCCAGGACAGGGATATTTAATGTCCAGTTCAAGTAACATGTGGTTCAAATCATACTGCCTTCTGGCACTTTTTAATTTTTTGGGTCATGCAGGTTTAAAGGGTCATGCTGTGGGCAAGACAGGGATAGTGAATGGTCTGTGATTTTTTTTCTGTGGCTTTTATAACTAAGTGTGTTGCCTAAGATGTGCACGTATCCATTTGACTGTTGTGGATGTTAATTCAAACTTCTCCGCCCTGTTTGGGTGTAAATGAAGGTGTTGTTGCTCTCCCATAGACTTTAATGGTCATAGGCGATAATCTATTATCGACTATCGGAAATCGTCTTGATAATTGCCGATATCGACTATCGACCCGATGACGATAGTCAATGTAATCGCTCATCACTATATCAGATTAGTGCCAAATGTGTGCCTGTGAGAAGACGGACCAAATTGCTATCAATAATTTTGAAAAAAAAACAAACAAATAAAATCACTGTTTTCTGATCACTCTAATTTATTTTCTCTGGCTTAATACACATAGTTATTTGAAAAAGAAAAACACATAAGCCAATGTTCTAATAAAAGATAGTTGGGATGCCGAGACAAACCTTATAAAAATATACTGTGGTAATCATTACTTCTTCAAATTTCTGTCTTGATCAGAATAGGCGTTTGGAGAAATAATGAGTTTAAAGGAGAAAGAATTTGCAAAATAGAGAGATAAAAGGAAATTGATAGAGACGAGTCATCAGAGGGGAAGCTAAAAGCTAGTGCTTTAAAAATTCTAGGCCCCTATAAATCCCACAGTGTTGAAATAACTACTAATAATTAGAGTTGCCTTTCGGGAGCCAGTGTCAAGTTTAGAAAATAAAATGCTTAGAGTTGCTAAATTATTGAAGGAGTTTTGCTGTTGTTGTAAATCTGTTGTTGCATTTTCCATGTCTTCTGGCCATGTTTCTGTATTTGAAATTTTCCAGTAATTGCGAAACTGTATTTTATCATCTCAGAATTGTTTTTGCAAGCAGAAGAATGTTTTAATGCTACCATGTAAAAAACATCTAGTTCCCAAATTATTTACAAGGCTAGTTAAGAAATGTAACTGTAAGTTGTGGAACAGTGTGTCACTTCGTAACTCCAGGATTGAAGCAACATCTGAAATTTCACATTTCTTTTTATCAAGATCAATTATGAATGGTATGGCAACAGGTCAACAAATTAATGAGTCTGCTTGGGTCTTGTCGCTATGGAGATACTTTACAGTTATTAGACAAAGTTTGCACAGAAGGGTGGATAGTTCTTCAAGAACATCACACAACAGAGCAAAATATTTTCAAAATTCAATAGGTGACCATAAAAACCAATGTAAATGAGTGGAGGTGTTACCCTGCCTCATCCACTGTCCTAAAGCTGCATGATTTTGCTTGATATCTAAAATATTACTAATGTTTGCCAACTGAACACTCAAAGAAGCAGTAACTATTTTACCTATGGAGGACTGTCTGTGAACATCTTATAGTATGTGCTTTCCAAGAAGGCCTAAAATGGTGTTTTGCATTAACTACTATAAAAGTATTGTAGCATATGATGCTCCAGAAGAGCTTTCTATCCTTACTGTGCAGAAAGGAATTGTGACTTAGTCAGTGCTAGTTTAGAATACATTTCTGATTCAGTTTTTCCTTCAGTTAGACCCTTTTTACACTATGTTTCATGTTGTTTGTTCAAAGTATACATTAACCCCTTACCACCGCAGGCGGTTTTGACCTTCCTGACAGAATCATAGTTTTGAAATCGGACATGTGTCACTTTTAATGGGAATAACTTTTTGATATGTCACCTATTCATGTGATTCAGAGACTGTTTTCTTATGACACATTTTGGCCCATACAATCCTTGTTTATTTGTGAAATATATAAAAATATCTTGAAAATTTGGAAACAATTGCCATTTTCAAAGATCTCTGTGTTTAAGACAGATAGTTATTCCACACAAAATAGTTCATAACTAGCATCTAACAAATACTGTAAGTTGGCATCATTTTTTAAATGTCTTTATTTTTTACAAAATTAGGGGGCTTAAAAATGTAATAGTAACTTTTCACATTTCCAAGAAAATTTGCAACATACATTTTTTTAGAGACTGCTCCAGCTCTGATGTAGCTTTGAGGTGCCTGTGTGTTAGATACCCACATTAATAACTCTTTGTAGTAAACTACACCCCTTAAACTATTCAACATAACATCTAGGAAGTTTACTACCCCATTAGGTGTTTCACAGAAATGAAAGTAAAGTGGAGGGGAAATTTCAAAATTTCACTTTTTTGGCAGATTTTCAATTTTTATCAATTATTCACTGGAACATGGTAAATGTGACCAGGGAAATGCTACTCAACATTGATTCCCCCAATTCTACCATTTTTATAAATATGCTACATGTGGCCCTAGTGCGCTAGTTGGCTCAACCACAAGCTTCAGAGGAGGTGGAGCTCCTATTGGACTTTGGGGTCTCATTTTCATTACGATTTCCTTTAGGCTCCATTACAGGTTTGCGGACATCCTAAGGTGCTAAAACTTAATAAACACCCCTAAAAAGACCACATATTATAAACTATACCCCTTAATGACTATATTCAGGGGTCTAGTGAATATATCGATCCCACAGATCTTTCACAAATTTTTTTAGCGTTAGGCTGTGAAAATGAAAAAAAACATTTTTTTTCCAACAATCTGCAGTTCTAGCTGAAAATGTTTTATTTTTACAAAGAATTCTGTAAAAAATCATCTCGAAATTTCTTTCAAGTTTGCCAGCACCCTATATGTGGGTGCAAACTGCTGTTTGGGCGCATGCCAGGGCATACAAGGGAGTTAGCGCTATTTGGCTTATGGAACACAGATTTTGGTGAATGCCATGTCACACTTACAAAGCCCCCAAAGTACCAGAACAGGTGAAAACTTTCAGAAATTACCCCATCTTGAATTCGACACCCCTCATGGATCTCATCCAGGGGTGTATTGTGCATTTTGGGCGCACAGTGTTCAATAGCTGTTTTTTTAGCACTGGGCCATGAAAGTTGGGGGAGGGAAATGCAGTTCCGTCATTATTTTTTGGGGCTTCATTTTTACAGCATTAACTATGCAATAGTAATGACAGGATAACTTTACTTTGTGGATTGGTACGATTGAAGTGATGTGAATTTTATATTTTTTTCTAACGTTTTATTACACAATAGAAATTGCGTTTTTATGTTGTCATAGTCTCATAGCCATAACTTTTTTACTTTTCTGTACATGGAACTGATTAAGGGCTTGTTTTTTGTGGGATGAGTTGACAGTTTTTTGGTACCATTATGGGGTTCGTATGATGCTTTGATGGCTTTTTATCAAAGTTTTTGTGTTTTGAACAAAATACCGCAATCTTGATAGTGTTTTTTATTTTTATTTTTTACAGCGGTCATCGTGTGATATAAATGCTAGCTTGACTCAAAAGGTCGATACAATGACAGAGATACCCAATTGATATATTTGTTTTATGTTTTATTGCTTTTACACAATAAAAACACATTTACACAAAAGGGAAAAAAAAATGTTGCTTCACCATAGTCTGAGAGCCATAACTTTTTATTTTTATATGTATGGAGCTGTGTATGGCTTGTTTTTTGATGGATGAGTTTATGCTTTTATTGGTATCATTTTTTGGGGGACAAAGCTTTTTGATCGCTTTTAAATCCATTTTTCAAAGGCAGAGTGAAGAAAATACTGCAATCTTAGTATTGTTTTTATTATTAACAGCGCTCACCGTGCAGTATACATGACAAGTTAATTTTACTTCCTGAGTCGATATAATTATGATTAGAGATGGGCGAAGTTCTCAAAAATTCGATTCGGTGACTTTGCCAAATTTCCTGACAAAATTATTTTCCGTCCGAATTGCTTTGGGACGAATCGCGTTAAAAAACAGCTATTTCCAGGCTGCACAGGGCCTGCAGGGTGCTGTAGAACGTTATGGCATGCTTAAATATGCAGAGGGAGCTTGGTTTGGTCTTCATACAATGTTGTGTTTCAGTATGACATGCATATGACTGCCGCCGCTCTTAGAATCGCTTCACTATAAAATTCCCTGGGCACTTAAGAGGGCAAAACTGACCAAAAAACTGAGGGGGGAATGTAGCCTGATAAAGTCATGGCAGCGACAGCTGGAAAAAAACAAGCTGAGGGCTCAGGTGGCAACATTAGTGACAGAGTGTGGAGGTGACGGCGGCAGCCACAGCAGCATGAGGTCAGAGAGTGGCACAATGACAGAGTGTGGAGGTCACGGCAGCAGCCACAGCAGCAGCATGAGGTCAGAGAGGGGCACAATGACAGAGTGTGGAGGTCACGGCAGCAGCCACAGCAGCAGCATGAGGTCAGGCAGTGGCACAATGACATTCTGGAGGTGGCAAAGCAGTAGTAGGCCACAGAGTGGTACAATGACAGAGAGTGGAGGTGACGGCAGCAGCAGCATAAGGTCAGACAGTGGCACAATGACAGAGTGTGGAGGTCATGGCAGCAGCCACAGCAGCAGCATGAGGTCAGAGAGTGGCACAATGACACAGTGTGGAGCTCACGGCATCAACAGCAGCAGCAGCATGAGGTCAGAGAGTGGCACAATGACAGAGTGTGGAGGTGGCACAAAGAGGAGTGGGCCACAGAGTGGCACAATGACAGAGTGTGGAGGTCACGGCATCAACAGCAGCAGCAGCCTGATGTCAGAGAGTGGCACAATTCAGAGTGTGAGGTGGCACAAACAGGGGTAAAAAGG
>JAODAL010077685.1:0-13183 GCA_025379985.1 Phyllomedusa bahiana | reverse complement strand
CAACCCCCCGCGCCCAGATCTATCCCGGGTTTTTTTTCTGGGGCCATTCATTTGGGAGAGGGCACTCGCCGGGGATGCCCAACCCCATATGTTTAATTTGGCCATAGAGCCGCTCTCCAGAGCCCTGGCCGCTCATCCAGATCTCCTGGGCATTAATATCGGTTCATCCAATATTAAGGTCTCCTTATTTGCTGATGACTTCTGATTTATCAAATCTGACCCATTTGGGGTGGGTTCCGATAGCTTTAGATCTGTTACAGGAGTTTGACCTTTTCTCGGGCTTCAAGGTTAATGTTTCTAAGTCAGCAGGGGGCGTGGTTTGCAGCCAAAAGAAGATGGCCGCTTGATCTCTGAGCTCCTGAGCCTCACTGGAAATTCTCTGGGCAATCCCTATCCATCCTGGCGTGGGGACGGCGAAAAAAAGGCTACAGCGGCAAGGAACAACCAGAGGACCCAGTGGAGCTCTGCTGGTCCTCTCTTGAGGTACCTAAACCGGGTACCGCTGACGCGAGGCCCTCGCCGGCCATCGGAGTGCCCCGGCCCATCTGCAGCGGGCTCCGATGCACCCAGCAACAGCCCGTACCTCCCTCTCTGGCATCCGACGCCTGGATCGCGGCGGGTAGTGGATGCGGACCCCGCAACAGCCTCCTGAGCCCCAGCAGCAGTTGGAGGAAGGTCTCTCCCTGCCTCGTGTGCCACCGGAAGCGCCGCCATTACTCACCGCGCGGCGCAGCTCCGGGTCTCTACTGCTGGCGGCGGGCTCTCTGCGCTCTCCAGCTCTGCTTCAGGCGCCGCAGCAGCTCTCATATTCTCCTGTGCTCCTGGGGGACCGGCCCGACGAGACTCTTGGCACCTTACAGCAGCTCCTGTCAGGTACAGTGCGCACGGCCCCTGATCCCGGCCCCTCTGCGATCCCTCCTGCCCGGCCTGAGGACTGCATAATACAGGGGATTATTCTCGCCCCTCCACAGCGCTTTCTGCCTCCAAGCGCTACCCAGAGTTGCCCACACAGCAGAAGCCGAGGGGAGGTACCAGAGCAGGCACCCAGACCCCTTTCAGTCCCCTGACCCAATCCAGCACAGGGTGCTCCCCTCACCACCACGTCAGCACGGAGGCCTGCTGCCCCTGCTGAGGGACTCTAAAAAGGACGCTTGCCGGCCTGACACAGGCAATCACCTTGCCACGGCTAATCTGCCCTCTCTTGGCCAATCCAGCAGCCACCTGCACATTGTTTCTTCTCCATCTCCTGCCTTGGGGACCTCTCCAGCTAAAATTCTCTCACTGCCAGAGGGACTGATCTCTAAAATGCAAGCATCAGCGAAGGGACATAAAAACCCACCTGCTCTTTCACCCCATGCTGCGGCGTGGTCTGCTCCTCCTGAACTGGTTGCTGCCTGCTCTAATAATGATACTGCGCCCCTAGACACCTGGGCCTCATCCTCTGAACTATGGACGATGCTAGTGGTGCCGCTGGCCTCCCCGATCCAGTAACCTGACTGGAAAACGTACCTCACATCTCTCCCTACTAAGGAGGACTTTAAGCAATTAATCGCTGAAGTGAAGGCCTGTAGGGTTTAGATTGCTGGAGTCAGACAGGATATAAGACAGCTAGCCGGCAGAGTGGACACTCTTGAAACCGCACATGATGATACCCGTCGTTATGTCTCTGATATGCAACACTATATGGTATCTCAAGCTAAACTATTGCGTGAAACCAACAAGCATCTGGAGGACCTGGATAATAGGGGCCGACTGAATAATATAAGGGTCAGGGGCCTTCTGGAGGCCACAGGCGAGGAGAATTTAGATCAAATATTGGAGACCATCTTTAACGGACTGTTGGGAGAACCTTCTACTCATACTATTAAACTGGACCGTGCTCACCGCGCTCTTAAGCCAAAGGGTCCGGTTTCCCGCCCCAGAGATGTAATCTGCTGTGTTCACGACTTCCAATTGAAGGAAAAAATTATGACCAAGGCGAGATTGGCGCGCACACTGGAGTATCAGGGGGCTTCTCTCCAATTGTTCCCGGATCTATCGTGGGTCACCCTGCAAAAGAGGAGACATCTGAGGCCTCTGTTGGACTCTCTGAAGAACCATAATATCGCGTACAGATGGGGGTTTCCTTTTGCCTTGGTGGTCTCACGAAACGGACGCTCTGCTGTGCTCCGGGACTATGAGGATCTTCCGGACTTTTATGCTGCTCTGGACATTCCTGTACTGGATCTACCCAATTGGGACCCCGAGGTCCTACCCCCGACTCCAGCCCCAGAATGGCAACGTGTTCAGCCTAAACATAAAAGGCGTCACTCTCATGAGCCACTGAGGTCCCTATCCAGGCAGTTGGCTCATACCGGGACTTGAGTACTAGATGGGAGGGAGGATGTGGAGTCCCCTCATAGCCCGGCAATTTTTTGCCCATTGTAGGCGTTTGTTGTTAACTGCATTTCCAGTTAGTCATTATGTTGGGTGTTCTTTTTCTCCTTCTAGGTTCCTGAAGAATAGGTCAACTGATTATTAATGTTGATAACCCATGCCTTCTTTTGTAGGGATGTTGTAGTTTTACCCCTTAGCTACACTTTTTTATGAGGGATTGCCCATTCGCTCTACACTTCCAGGTGTGAGGAACCTTGCATTTGTAGTGTGCATTCGAGTGAGTTTCTTGATTTTAATTTGGCCTCACTCAGGAACATTGTTGCACTTTGCTGCCCCCTTGGAGGCAGTTCTATTTTTTACTGAAGTCTTATATCCAGTACTAGTCTTTTGATTATAAAGTTTTCAGATTTGTTGCCTACTCCAGAACTTAGTATAGTTCTGGTGAATGTCCTTGATGAAAAAAAACATTTTGTTTTGTTGGTTTGTTGACCTTTCGGTCTTTTCCTCCCCCTTTTTTTCCCTCTTGTTTCGCACAATATGTCTGGATGCTCCAGGTTTTCCCATACAACTCGGGCCCAGTATGTTAATACTAACTTGGTTTTGCATTCCAGTTATATAGCTGGGTTTTTTCCCTTTTAATCATGTCCAATGGTTTAGGATACGTTTCTTTTAAAGTTAATGTTCCTGTGAAATTCTAAGCTAAACGGGAGACTCTTGCTAACTGACCTTAAGCCGATACCCTGCTGTAAATAATTATTCCTACAATAGACCCACTTTTAACAGAAGAAGGGAACGTTCAGTTTTTATCCAAGCAATTGTACCCCATACAGTATATGGTTTCATCAGGACAAGGAAGAAGGCGTGGGTGCGGTGTTGTTCTCTAGGTCCAGCCCCTCTACAGATTCACGGGTGGCGTCGGGCGCTGCCTGAGTCCCTGGGGGGCGAAAATAGAAAATTGGAAGGGGCACTTGAATACACACGCCAACATTCAGTGTAAACGTAATTGCCTAATGATTGGGCCAATTAACATTCCCTCGAAGCGGCCCTCCCTACTCCATTCACTTGCGCTGCCATCGCGCCCACTGTTATAGGAGGAGAATTTTTAAATCTGTTCCCTTCTCAGAAGTCCTTGATGAAACTCCACATGTCTCAACACTCTTTTTACAGTGGGCTCAACTTTAGTCTCTTCCAGAGGCTTCCGCCAGCTATACGACAGATAGTCCGCATATTTATCTGGGGGATCCTTCATCCATCAGATAGAGTTATTTACCTTCTTATTCAAACCCACATCAATCGCAATTCTAGATTATATTATTTCTTCGGAAATATATTAGGCCCTGCGAAAGCTGGGATTCGGCTGCAGTAGGCTCAATTACTGGTCCCTACCACGCCCCAATAAGCCTGACCTGCAGAGGTCAGGTGAATTTCAATTTTGAGGCAGTGCCACTGGAGACTCAACGAATTGTGCTTAATAAAGCGCCCCAGATTAGGGAAAGTTGAGACAACATATTCCCAGGAATTTTTTGAGATTAACACGGGTAGCGTAGACACAATGGCCATTTTGTGGTAAGCCCACAATGCTGTAGTTCGGGTGAAGTGCATTGCTCTGGGCTCCCGCTGAAAAAGGATAGAGAGGCTCAGAGAATGCTTGGCCCCTCTCTGAACTAAAGCAATTAAAATCAAGCTAGCAATCAAATCCCTCTAAGGCCTTACCAGCGGCGATATAGAATCCTTCGAGCAAAATTTGAAATCCCTGCCCGTACATTCTACTGAAAAATCTGCTGGTATTCCTCTCGACATAAATACTAAGAAAGGGGCTGAATAAATCTCACTCCCTTGCTTTGAAAACATGCATCGAGAGGAACCAGTTAAATCATTTACCCTACTCTAATAAGAACAATGCAGGAGTTCCATGTTCAGAACCCTAAAAACTGAAGCAAGTCTCTTTCCGATTCCTTCTTCTCTTAAATTATACAACATCCCGGATCGAATACCCATCTGACCCCGGGGAACGAGAAAACCATGTTGCAGGACTAACTTTCGTCCCTGTAATACTTCCCAAGCTTAGCACTACTGATGTGAGCTAAAGTTAAACCTCCGAATACGAGAGGAGGATATGTGCCACTCTCAGGGAAAGTGCCATCGGTAAATTCTCCGGGCCGACTGCCGGTCACCTATCATTTATTAACAGAACACCAGTCTCAGCTCCGATGCTTCCCTATATGTGAAAGTTCTTTAACTCTTTTCTCACTGGCTCCCACTGTCCCTACTACTATGCTTCATTCATTTATTACATTAGTCCCTAAACCTTAGATAAGACCCCCAGCGATGCGCCAGCTTCAGACCTATAGACCTTTTAAATGCGGATTTAAAAATTTTATACTAAAATATTGGCAATATACTCTCCTTTATCCTGCCGGGGAGCATATACATAAGGACCAGGAGGGATTGTGTCCCAATTGTAGGCAGGGGTGGTATCAACAGACCAGGCGAGACTGATTCGACCTCATTGATAGTAACGAAAGAGAGGGACTCAATGCAGCGCTGCTCAGCTTAGACGCCTGAAAAGGTCCGATTTTGATCGCCTTAAATGACCTTCATGTTTCGTACGTTTGAGGCTTTGGAATTAGTGGTCTTTTGTTGGGCGGGCACATCAGGTTCTCGGTACTCTCACCCACTCTACTATGGCAGGACTCCCGCACTGCCACCTCACCAGACTGCCATAATATCGAAATTGAGCTAGGCAGTGGCTGCCCTCTCTCACCGCTACTGTTTTGCGCTTAGTATTGAGCCATTGGCTTGCTTGCGATTCAGTTACATGACAATACATAGTGGGTCCCGCAAAAGGACAAGATTATAAGGTTTCACTATATGCGGATTAATTCCGCATCTTACACTAACTTAATCTTTATGGCTCCCTCCCCAACTTACATCCTTTATGTGACGCCGGGTTTGGTGATTCTATCAGGCTAAAGAGAATTAAACAAGAACCGAAGCCTTGGCCAATTAATATCCCTTGTTACCGCTCTACTCCTCCTAAAAGTCCTACTTTACTATAGATAGGCAGACTGAATGTATTGCGGTATCTGGGGAAAAATGCTTACACCGTCTTTCGCCTCTCTTTTGAAAATAACTTTCCATAAATTAATAATCCGATATTAAAAGGCTGTTTGGAAAGATAGAATAAATTTGGCCGCTATCCTTATTTAGGGAAACTGAGTAGCAGCAATTAAGATGACCATCTCCCTAAGTTGATGTATTTGTATGAGACCCTGCCCATTTCCCATCCCGTATGACTGTTCTTCGCTCTTTGCAAGTCGGACTTAATCCATTTCATTTGGGGGAAAAAGAGAGACATAGGATCTCTCGGAGTGTCTATTGGCAGCAAGGTGGAGGGGGGCCTGGCTGGTGCCTGATGTTGTTAAATATTATTGAGCAGCACAAACTACGTGCTATACCATCTTGGTCACATTATTTGCTTACTCCAGATGGAATGGGAGGTGAAAAGTTGTGTGCTATCCCCTTTTCCACCCTAACTCTGCTGTGGGCTACCACCTCCCATAGATTCAATATCTCCCTAATGCAATTCTATGTCTCTTACTAGGGATATTTGGATGAGATGTCACAACAATTTGGGTTATTTTCTGAGGCTTCTTCAATGACCTGCGTGGATTATGATTTCACGCCCCTTCTATTGGAGGGACGACGAGGCGAAACGAGAGTCTGAGGCCATGGTTTGACCGTAATTGTTCAACTGTTGCGGATCTGGTGGACCATCCGTACATTGAAATTGAAGACTTTTGTGTATTGCGGTCTGCTCAAGATCTGCCCCTTCGGCTTTCTACTCCTACTTTCAAGATCAACATTTTGATACGTCGATATTAAAATCCACCACAGTGTCTGCTCCGCACTTAGAATTGAAAAGATATGTCGGGCAGGACATTCCACAATAAGATTTTTGATATCGTCTATATGACAAAAAGTTAATAGATTCCAATCCGACTCCCCAATAGTTTTCCACTCGTATAAGGGTTAAGTGGGATGAGTATCTGGTTCCCCTAATATCTTAGAGACACCTGGCCAAACGATATGTAGCAGGTAGCCCCGCTCATCTCTCACTGCCGCAAACTAAAGAAAACCAGTACAAAATATTAAAGCACTGGTAATCAGCACTCCTGCTCCTCCTGCACAGGAGTTGAACCTACTATACCGGACTGTTGCGTGGAGATGTGTGGTATCCAGAGCAAACTTACAGCAATTTGTTTTGGGAATTATAAGATGAAACAGCCGTTTTTGGGTCGAGGTTCAGACCTTTGTCAGTGATATCCCACAGTTATGGGGTCCCTCAATGACCCCGCAGACCTTTCTTCTAAACGTCCATACTCCCTCGCCCTAGGCCCGAGGGATGGGAAGAACATCTTCCTATAAATAGTGATCCGCTTCCAAGTGTCTTATATGCTAGATTTTTGTGAAAACCAACATCTACTACCCACATCAACATGACTTGATTCTCCGTTTTACAGTAAGTTTAGGCTAATGGAATATCTTACTGCCTAACACATAACCAACAGGACATATTTAGTAACGTAATTGGAAGCCTTGGGATGTTTACTGTATCCTGCAATACTTGTAGTTTTAATGACCTCGTTTTAGCTGGACGCAAAACCAAAATTGGGATCCTTAGTTCTTCCCTAATGTGTCTGTTCTGGTCTCTCCCCTTCCCTTTCCTTACCCCCCCTGAGTTGTTAGAGTGTGTTAATGTCTTGATAGTTGTCTTTGTCAATTCAGCCCTCTGAAGGCCTGCAATCTCACTGTCTCCAGAGGAACAGAGTAATTGGATTGCTGCCGTAGGCTTGCAACTACACTTGATCCCATTGAGACCTCACTGTTCAAAAACTGCCTATTGTTTTAACTGCTTTTAATGCATAATGTCTCTGTGAGAAGTATTTCATGGCTTTGTCTAATGTTATATTTTGGATGATTAGAAAACTTTATTGAAAAAAATTTTAATAAAAATTTACAGGTAAAAAAAAAAAAAAAATTTCTAAGTAAAAATCTATGCCATCCTCGCAGCGTCACGTAATGATTGGGTTTATAGACATTCACTTCCAGATATATCCAATCTCTCTTAAAAACTGAGGCGGCACTGGTTCACCCATGACGCTTCAGGCCTTTCATACCAAAGTAAGTCTGCTCTTCCTAAGGTGGCGACACATAGCCTCATTGTGAAGGGACACGATCGGACCTGGAAGGCCTGTAGAACCCTGTTCTCTCTGCCCAAACAGACCAGTGAAGATAGACCATCCTATCAATGTACACCCAGAAATTCAAAATTCTGGCCTAGGATAACCCCCAATGTTTAAAGTCTGGAGGAGTAAGGGGATTTTAATATTTCCCAGCTTATTCACCGCTGACCCACAAACGGAATTACTCTCTCTCAGAAATTATCCTCAAAAATATACCTTGCCACTCATCGCATTTTTTTGGCTTACTCCCAAATAGTGAGTTTTTTATAGAAAGGTAAGACATTGAAGCCGTCTTCATTTTAAGTTGAATTCCTTTTGAAAATGTTAGTCGCCCAACTATCATCAACAGATCACGCACAACAGCGCTATATGCTTGTCGTTCCGTTAGGGTTTTAAAAAAACTTAAGACGAGGGGCCTTTGCAGGAATTATTCGCAAAATGGGAGAAGGTCTACCCTAACCAGTTGATCTCTTCTACAAATCTCCAGGGATGGCTGAAGATCCATAAATATAATAGTTAATGACAAGTGGAGGGACACATTCTTTAGATTTGGCCCATTCCGCAATTTAACGTCTTTAATATCCCCTTCCCCCCAGCCAGCTTGTCCCAGACCGTTTGACTTCTCTGGTACCTAAGGTGTACACCCACCTCGCACGTATTTTGTCCATAGTATATGTGACCTGGTGTGGAAACCATGAAGTCTGGGGAGACATTCATACAAACTCTGAATTCTTAAGTTTCGTTGTCATTTCAGCATAAGATCCGAACGACAGCTTCTGTTCCATAATTTACCACGAACTTTCAGGACCACCCACTTCTAGGCATAAATATTTTTATTAGCGGCCAAAAGAAGGCCGTCCTGGCCAAAAGGTTTGGAACCAACTGTCCCCTACATTTGCAGGAAGTGATCCAGGTGGTAAAACATCAATCTGAAAATGGACCAGAATATACATTATCATGACGTAGGAAACCCAATGCATGAGGTAAACTTTTACATCCCCCCGGGAGAGTCAGGTGACATCATGCAGTCCTTTTGTGTATACACCTCCTGGTATCTTCTCCTCTCGACTAGCAGGTTCCACCTCGTTGCTTTGAATGTACTGTAACCCACTAACATGGTGATCTTTCCCTCAGCCAAATCCTGACAACGCATGCCCTGGAAATACTCGCTTTGGAAACTTGGCGACAGAGTTGGGGTTGGAATTTTGTCATCTATCTATTTTCTCTCCTCGGGCTTTAGAGGGACTGGGGCTTTGTGACGATCTTTGCAGCATAGTAATCAGCACAAGTATATGTTTTTTATCCCCAGACCTTACGAATGATTACAATAGGTTAATGTGATTATGTCCTTATACATAACTGCGCATGGGGTACCACTGTTTCTGTTGTTGTTTTTGGTTGTTTTATTTTGGGGGGGGGGGTTACGTTTATTATTTTTTTGTTTTCTTTTTTTTCTTTTGTGAAGATGAGAAGTCCTTTTGCTATCATCCTTATTACTATGATGCCAAAGTATGTCATTAGTACTATTTTGTATTTTCATTGCTTAGTACTTTTCTTATCTGTAGTAATGATGCCTTATATTATTTCTTTGTGTATCAAGTGGTATCTCATCTAATGGACAATTATTATATGTTTTTGTTATTGTAAAACTTAATAAAAATTATGTTTACAAAAAAAAAAAGACGAGTGTGTCTTGCCTAGTCAAGCATGGTGGTGGGAGTGTCATGGTTTGGGGCTGCATGAGTGTTCCCAGCCGTGGGGAGCTACAGTTCATTGAGGGAATCATGAATATCAGCATGTACTGTGACATACTGAAGCAGAGCATGATCCTCCTTCATTTGGAAACTGGGCTGCAGAGCAATATTCCAACATGACAAAGACCCCCAAACACACCTCCAAGATGACCACTGCCTTGCTAAAGAAAATGAGGGTACAGGTGCTGGACTGGCCAAGCATATCTCCAGAACTAAACTCTATTGAGCATCTGTGGGGCATCCTCAAATGGAAGGTGGAGGAGCACAAGATCTCTAACATCCACCAGCTCCGTGATGTCGTCGTTAAGGAGAGGAAGAGGATTCCAGTGACAACCTGTGAAGCTCTAGTGAACTCCAGTTAAGGCAGTGCTAGAAAATAATAGTGGCCACACAAAATAGTGACACTTTAGACACAATTTGTCCATTTTCAGTTAGGGGAGTACTTACTTTTGTTGGCTTAGATACTGTTCTACAAGCTGTAGGCTATGTAAATACGATGTATTGCGGCGTGTACAGTACCAGCCGCAGTACATCGAGTGCTTCGGGAGCTCGTGCTGATTAACACTTACTCCCGATGCACGGGGGGACCGGCAGCCCGCTGGCTCCATAAACAGGTATTACTTACATGTCACTTATACATGTCACTTAATACGATTGTTTTGTACGAGCAGGGAGAGGAGGCATAATCTCTATGAGAACTATTGGATTACTGTAATTGCGGCAATTACGCCGTGTGAACATACCCGTACACTGATTGCTTTACATTGTATCAAAGTGTAACATCTTCAGTGTTGTCCCATGAAAAGATATAATATAAAATTTACAAACCGTTGTGAAATACTATGCTTGCCCTAACAGTAGCCTGTCATAGTGATACACAGGTCCATTTCTAGGCTAAACTGCATCACATTACCACTGATCACATCCCTTAATTCTCACATTTTCCCTTTCCTTTGTAAACATGGGTTATTTTGGAATTTTTTTCACCTTTTCTTGATATGTCAGGCTTTATTTTTCTGTAATTTTTACATTAGAATTTTTTTTCACATATATTTTTTAAACCGCAAAAGTGGTGCCATACACCGCTACACAAAACCAGGATCCCAAGACCAATATTAACAACAATGCCACTGAGATGAAATACCGCCACACAGGGCCGTTCCTGAGGGCGAGGGAGGCGGGCAGTCACCCAGGCAATGCTCAAGAGGGGGGAGTGTGCTGCAGCTGACACCCACCTTACCCGCCCAGCGATCACTCTCTTCACGGCCGGCCATTTTAAAACAGCCATGCCGAATCAGCAGCTGCACACTGACTGTGGAGCTGCTTCGACCGGGAGAAGGCAGGCCGGTTCGTTACCATCCTCGCCTTTTCCATTGTATATATATCGCTCAGTGAGAGCATAATATAAACATCAGTGTCGCAGGGGGCGTGATGTAAGGCTTTCATGCCCTCTGTGATGCTGGATCTCCTAGGCCAGAAGATGCTTAACCTGTTTCTACAATACTGCTACACCTACCTCTACAATACTGCTACACCTGCCACTACAATACTGCTATACCTGCCACTCAATGTACTGCTACACCTGCCTCTACAATACTGCTACACCTGCCACTACAATACTGCTATACCTACCACTACAATACTGCTACACCTGCCACTACAATACTGCTAAACCTGCCACTACAATACTGCTATACCTGACTCTACAATACTGCTATACCTGCCTCTACAATATGTATACCTGGCCTTACACTTTTTTTAACTGGCTATACCTGCCTCTACAATACTGCTACACCTGCCTCTACAATACTGCTATACCTGCCTCTACAATACTGCTATACCTGCCTCTACAATACTGCTATACCTACCACTACAATACTGCTATACCATTCTCTACAATGCAGCTATACCTACCTCTACAATACTGCTATACCTGCCTCTACAATACTGCTATACCTGCCTCTACAATACTGCTATACCTGCCTCTACAATACTGCTATACCTGCCTCTACAATACTGCTATACCTGAGTCTACAATGCTGCTATACCTACCACTACAATACTGCTATACCTCTCTCTACAATACTGCTATACCTACCTCTACAATACTGCTATACCTGCCTCTACAATACTGCTATACCTGCCTCTACAATACTGCTATACCTGTCTCTACAATACTGCTATACCTGCCTCTACAATACTGCTATACCTGCCTCTACAATACTGCTACACCTGCCTCTACAATACTGCTACACCTGCCACTACAATGCTGCTATACCTGTCTCTACAATACTGCTATAACTGCCTCTACAATACTGCTATACCTGCCTCTACAATACTGCTATACCTGCCACTACAATACTGCTATACCTGCCTCTACAATACTGCTACACCTGTCATTACAATATGTTACCTGTTACAATAGTGCTATACCTGTCTTTTACATATATGCTATACTGCTCTCATTACTGCTTACCGGCATACAATACTGCTATGACCAGTTCTACCACTACTGCTATACCTGCCTCTACAATACTGCTATACCTGCCACTACAATACTGCTATACCATTCTCTACAATGCAGCTATACCTACCTCTACAATACTACTATACCTACCTCTACAATACTGCTATACCTACCACTACAATACTGCTATACCATTCTCTACAATGCAGCTATACCTACCTCTACAATACTGCTATAATGCTTCTACAATTACTGCTATACCGTGCCTACGTACAATACTGCTATTACCGCCCCTCTCCAATATGCTATATGCTCTACAATATGATTATACTGAGTTACAATGCTGCAGTTATACTACATACAATATGCTATGACTCCTCTCACGAATGCGAGCGGTATAACTACCTCTACAATGCTGCTATACCTACCTCTACAATACTGCTATACCTGCCTCTACAATACTGCTATACCTACCACTACAATACTGCTATACCTGCCTCTACAATACTGCTATACCTGTCTCTACAATTTTCTTTAGTGCCTTAAAATTTTGGGTTTATACCTCCACTACAATTCCTGCAATACCTCTTCTAAAATTTTCGCTTTCCCTCCCCTTTTAAAATACGTATACCTCCTCTACAATATGTTTTTACCTGCCAATATCTTTTTTAGGGGCTTTTTTATACCTCCCTTACAATAGGCTAACCCTCCTAAATATTTTGCTAAAAACTGCTTTTTCACAATGTTTATTTACCTGTTTCCTACAATATGCTTTTACTGTTTTCTACAATACGCTTACCTCCCACTAAATATGAAAAACCCAAACCTTAAATACTGCTAAATTGCCCTTACAATTCCCTGCTTCCCTGCCTTTACTTTATTTGCAAATACCTACCCTTAAATACTGCTTACCCTGCCTCTTACAAATTAAATTTGCTATACTTTCTCCCTTATCAATACTGCTAAAAATTCCCCTTTTCAAAAATGTTTATCCCTGCCCTCCCATATTTGCTATCCCTCCCCCTAAATATTGCTTACCTGCCTAAAAAATTTGCTATCCCTTCCCTTTCTACAATTGTGTTATCCCTGCCCTTATTTTTTAACTGCTTTTCCCTTCCTTTTAAATTTGCTTTAAACTACCATACAATTTACTGTTTATACCTCCTTACAATACTGCAAAACCCCTGCACTACTTTTGCTATCCCCTTCCCACTATTTAATTTTTTTGCTTTCCCTTTCCCTACTATTTTGCTATATTTGGTTTTCTAAAATTTTGTCTTTTACCCTCCTCTACAATATTTGCTTATACCTACCTAAAACAATATTGTTTATACTTGCCC
>JAODAL010077684.1:0-13184 GCA_025379985.1 Phyllomedusa bahiana | reverse complement strand
GTTATACTGCATGTCACAGCAAAACCCCAAAAATTCAAAGCATGACCCTTGAGCCACTTTAGTCAATTGTGAAGAACAAATGTCTGTTAGAAACAACATTTTTTTATAATAGGACCTGTAGTATATTGCTGCATTTCAAAACAGCATCACCCAAAAAAATATAAATATGACTTCTCAGCCACTGTTAAAAATTGTGAGGGAGAAATGCCACTTAGAAGCCACATTTCTGTTCCAAAGGACCAAGATTATTGCTGTATCTCACAGCTACATGACCCCAAAAAATTATAAATATGACTTCTCAGCCACTATTAAAAATTGTGAGGGAGAAATGCCACTTAGAAGTCAATTTTCTGTTCCAAAGAACCATGATTATTGCTGTATCTCACAGCAACAGACCTCAAAACAATTGACAAAGCGAAAACTTCTTATGATAAAGTGAGTAAAATGGAATACGGTGTTGTCATGAAACCTTGCTGTCTTTTACAGTCTCCTCACAGCAAAACCAGCAAAATGAACTGTTGGGAAAAGAGAATAAAAATTGCAGTAAGAAATGATAATTTTAAAAAAAAGTTTTCAAGAGGACCATTTCTGTTTGAAAAGGAATGTGAAGTAGACTGGCAACTAATCGGTGACCTCGGCAATTGGAGCCACATCATCATCAGTGTTGCTTGGCTGATTCATCTTGATGAAAGTCAAACGATCCACATTATCTGTGGAAAGCCGGATGCGTTTGTCTGTAATGACTCCTCCAGCTGTGCTGAAGGTCCGCTCAGATATGACGCTGGCTGCTGGGCAGGACAACACCTCTATGGCGTGACGAGCCAGCTCGGGCCATTCGTCCATTTTGGATACCCAGAAGTCTATTGGGTCCGGAACACATGCAAAAACATCGGTGTTGAGACGCAGATAGTCGTGCACCATGATCTTAAGCTGATCTCTGTGTGTTGGATGTGTGCCCTGCATTGCATGCGTTGGTGAGGTGGTAAACAAAGATTGCCAGAGGTCACCCATTAGGCTTCTGCCACCTTGCCTGCTGCTGCCTCTACGCCTACTTGGCACTCTACTGCTGACACGTCGCTGATGTTGTTCCACCGTGACATTTGGGGAACGTGAAGCAGACGCAACAGATGTCTCCAGTTGATCAATCAGCAAGGTCTCCATTTCCTGCATTTTACTCTCTATTTGGGTGGGTGGAAGGAAAGTGCTGATTTTTGTTTTGTACCGGGGATCCAGGAGGGTGGCCACCCAGTAACTGTTGTTCATTTTGATGGCCTTAATGCGAGGATCATGTTGGAGGAAATGGAGCATCCAAGCACTCATGTGAGAGATGGAGCCTTGATTTCCCAAGCCTCTGGGTCGAGGGGCACTAGCAAACTAATCTTCCTCATCTTCCTCCTCCGCCTCAAATTCGCGCCAACCTCTTTCCAAGGCAGGGACGTCGGTAACATCGGTGTCTAGGAATACCTCCTCCTCCTCCTCCTCCTCCGCTGCCTCCGGCACAGCTTAAACACAGCCCTGACTTGCCTGAGATGATGCACCCTGAGAGCTGATGCGCCACCTTGCACTAGCTCTGGACCCCGAACCACTGCCTAATGAAGACCGATGAAATTGTGAAACTGTCGGGCCTTGTGGATTTGACGGAGAGAAAGGCTCCGTGTCCGCATCTGTGTCCGTCTCCTCCTCCGTCGCTGGCGGGACCTGTTGTTTCAGAGTGTCCAACGATCGTTCCAGAACTAAGATCACCACAATGCTCATGCTGACAAGGGCATTGTCCGCACTGACCATTTTGGTGCTTCTTCAAAACTGGCAAGGATGGTGCAGAGCTCTTTTACCTGCCTCCACTCTCGGTGGTTCAACACCCCGAGGTCCATACCGCTGCTTGACAGGCCATTGTTTACTTCGTACTGCGTAATGGCATTGCGCTGCTGCCACAATCGCTGGAGCATGTGGAGGGTGGAAATTCCAGCGTGTTGCCACGTCAACAATGAGACGGTTGACGGGAGGCCGAGCTGACGCAGCAAAAGCAGCCAGGCGGGACGAAGCAGGTGCGAACGGCGGAAGTGCGAACTCAGACCTCGAGCCTTCTTCAGCAGGCAGTCCAGACCCGGGTAGCTCTTTAGAAATTTCTGGACGACAAGGTTCATGACATGTGCCAGGCAAGGGATGTGCTCCAGCCTACCGATCTTAAGGGCGGCCAGCAGATTTCGCCCGTTATCGCACACCACCTTGCCTGGCACAAGGTTCTTGTCACCCAGCCATCGCTACACCGGTCTCGATTGCTTAAGCCGTCCACCAGCTCCTGGACCTGTGTGTGACGGTCTCCAAGGCAGATTAATATCACACGGCCTGGTGGTCTCTGGCACGGATGCACCAGAGACCTTGGGGGATAAGAGCCCTGCACCATCCCTGCGGTGTTTTGAAGAGCGTGCGCCGAGCCTGGAGAGCCACGTTCACCCCAGAGACATCCACCCATCTCACCAGTGACTGACACAGAGATATAGCGGCCTTGGCCGTCGCTTACTATCCATGTGTCGGTGTGAGAGGGACTTTTCCGGACACACAGATGCAGACAACGCGCTTGAAATTTTAGATGACACTGGCTGCCAGGCAGGGAACCGGCTTTTCGGCAAAGAAATGTCCTGCTCCGGCATCTGGTATTGGGAGCAGGCAGAGGGCCATGACGTGGCGGAAACCCATCTGTCCCAACAACTGGAAAGGCAACATTTCCAAGTCCAAAAGACTGGCAATAGCCGACATTCAGGCTTTTGGCTTGTGGATGTTTGGGTTAAAGTGTTTCCTTCTTCTGCTCCAAAACCTGGAAAACAGAAGCTGGCTTGCTAGACTGGGCCGCTGAATAAACGGCGTGCAATGTCGTCAAACATGCGGAAGTAGAAGGGGTAAGGAATGGTCTCGGTGGTGCTGGTGGTACTCGGCGCGACGGTGGAGGCTGAAGCGGAGGCTGATCCCCTGATCATGACTCTGAGAGACCGGTGCAGCTGAGGAACGCTTGGTGGTGCGGAGGAGAGGAGGCGGAGAAAAGGGTGTTGACAGTGTTGGAGGCCCGGCGTCGTCGTGGCCTTTTTGAGGCCAAAGTGTTCCCTCCATTTCATACTCAATGCATTCGCTCCTGTGATAGACATTGGTGATGGGTTAAGCCACTTAAGTACTTAGCCTCTACTTATGTGTTTACGGCAAATGCGGCATATGACAAATCAGGGTGAATAAGAGGCTTGCTCAAAGAAGGCCTCCAGGCTTGAGAGGTCCTGGACCTTTATACGGCGATAAGCGAGGAGCGGGTTTGGCGCATGACTGTGGCTGGGCGGAATCATAACAGCGGACTTTCTGCGACAGCCCTCCGACTCCTTTTTGTTGCGGGACCCGTATTGACACTACCCCATCATCTTCCTGCCCCGTCCACTGATGAAGCCTCGCAGCAAATGCTGCGGAAAAGACCAGGATGATCCGCAATGTCGTCATCATCATCATCATCATCACACAGGTGACTTGGTCGTCCTGACTTTCTGTTTCTGCATCCAGAAGCTGCGGGGCTACAAGCACATGGCAACTGCAAGGGCGTTGCCGACCCGACCCGGGAATTTTGGCCGATTGACCGGCTTCCATTCACCTCCTCTGATGGCAAACAGTACTGGGCGTCAGAGCAGACTAAATCATTCCTTTATCGTTTAACAATTGCCTCTGACCCCAACCGCATTTTGTCATAGTGGGGGAGTCTTCAGACATGGATTTATCCACAGTGGTGGGTTACACGAGTTTGACATTTTGGCTGCTTTCAATGTTTGACGGATGCTGATGATGTGATGATGACATTTGTGGCCGTGACTGCGAGTACGAGGAGGTAGACTTGCTAGATGCAGGTTGCATTAACCACTGAAGGACAGCATAGCGACGATGTCGTTACTTAGATCCAACAGGCCCCTGACCTCAGCGATGACAGACCTGACTGTCCCTGCAACTGACGATCCGCCTGGCATGCGGTTGCGCCAGCACTGGAAGGAGCAAACCTTCTCTTTCTCTCGTACCTCTACCTCCATGTGCTACCCCTCCTTTCTTTGCTCAGCTTACCACCTGCATTTCGCTCCATGTCAGAAATATAAAAATTTTGAGAGGGAGGTATGGAATAGTTTTGGAAAGTCTCTTATTAAAGACGCAAATCACAGCTATTCTCAAATCCCTCTAATCAAAACAAAATTGATGGATTCAAATTTAACTGCAAGGTGTCTATCAACAAATCTGACCTGGGCAAAATCCAAAAAATACTATCTGTTATGTTTTTGGTATAATAAACGGTATTTTTTGCACTTTCAATTCACCTGTAGGTTGAAATATAGAAATTTGCTGTTTTAAGGAATTTATTACGTAAGATGCTGCTCAAGTGAACCAGTGCTGGTTGTGCAAAAGTCAAAAAACACGTAACTGTTTATGTTTTGATATAATAAACGTATTTTTTTGCCCCTTTCAATTCACACTGTTGTGAGTAAAGAAATTGCTGTTTTACGATTTTATCGTAGATGCTAGGCGTCAATGATCAGTGCGGGTGCGCAAAAGTCAAAAACACGTAACTGTTATGTTTTGATATAGAAATAAACGGTATTTTTTGCACCATTTACAATCACCTGTGGTGAATAAGAATTGCTGTTTTAAGATTTACGTAGATGCGTCGTCAATGAACAGTGCTGGGGTGCGCAAAAAGTCTAAAAACCACGTAACTGTTTATGTTTTGATATAATAAACGGTATTTTTTGCACCCTTTCAATTCACCACTGTGGTGAATATATAATTGCTGTTTTAAGATTTTACGTAGATGCTTGCGTCATGAAACAGTGCTGGGTGCGCAAAAGTCAAAAAACACGTAATCGTTTATGTTTAGATATAATAAACGGTATTTTTGCACTTTCAATTCATCCTGTGGTGAATATAGAATGCTGTTTAAGATTTACGTAGGTTCTACGCGCATGAACAGTGCTGGGTGCGCAAAAGTCAAAAAACACGTAACTGTTATGTTTTTTGATATAATAAACGGTATTTTTTTGCACTTTTTTCAACTTCACCTGTGGTGAATATAGATTTGCTGTTTTTAGAATATTTACCTAGCATTTCCTGCTCAATAACAGTGCTGGGTGCGCAAAAGTCAAAAAACACTAACTGTTATGTTTGATATAAAAAACGGTATTTTTTGCACCTTTCAATTCACCTGGTTTGGGGAATATAGAATTGCTGTTTTGATAGATTTACGTAGATGCTGCGCAATGACCAGTGCAGGGTGCGCGAAAAGTCAAAAAAACACCGTAACTGTGAGTTTTACGTAGATAACACGGTATTTTGGCAACAACAACATGTGTCTGACTACAAGATTGCTGGATTGTAATTTAAGTGCAAGGTGATATATCAAGTCACATGGTTGGTAATGGGTAAATTGATAACACCTATCTGAAAATGTAATACTGATAATAAAATGATGGTTTTGCAGCTAACAAAGAGACCTTGCAGTTACTAGAATGATTTTTATCCAATATAAGTTCAGGCTGCCCAAGATCCAGGAATATTGTCAAAATAGCAAACCTGTTTTTCAATAATAAAGATATTCCACTACAATGTCTACACTAAGTCTTGGTGAACTTTATCCAGTGTTTCTTTATAGATAGAGCTTGTTCCTGTGTTCGCCCGCGGGCCCCCCCCCACGCTCGCACCGCAGTTAATTTACAGCGGTAGATGCCTGCTTGTAAAATTCTCTAGCTAACTACATAAAATGTTTCAAATCTCTTAATCTAACTAAATGGAAGGATCACAGCTAATAGTAGAGGTTTCTCTGTGCAGAAATAGACTAATTTGCGAGTTTTTGGCCACGCAACAGGCAGAGCGCAGGTCCTATCCCTATGAGACGCTGAGAGACACGTGGGCTGAAACAGGAAACGCTGTTCTATGTAAAACGAGGTAGGTTCCATGTGATGTTGATTTTATCCAGCCAGTCCGCAACCATAACACATCCCAGTCAAGACGTCGCACACACATCTCATCCCTGTTCTATTCTGTATTCTCATTTGCTGGCCGGCCAAAATTACAGGAAAGCGCCGAAAAGTCGTGATCTTAATAGTATGATAGCACAGATTTTAACCTTAATTACTCGCATATCAGAAATTTGATCCACCATCAAAACTTGCCCGATTTCAACTTTGTCGATAAAAATCGCTCACACCTAGTAACCATATTGTGGGGGGGAAATAAAAAAAAAATTTATGTAAAAACTCCAATATATGGATAGATAAGACTAGTGGTTTCGTTGGTCAGATTAAAAAACAAAATATAACAAGATAATGATTTTATAATTGCGACAACGACACAACTTGATTATCTTATTTACTTTACCACTTGTAAAAATCTACATTGGCAGTAGTATCCCGTAAGAAAAGATGAGAGTTAGGATTCAGGAACAACCTATGCTGGTATCCGTAAAGAGCAGAGCACTCATTCATGAGTCGTAAGAGAACACTTCGATGTAAACGCACGCAGGCGCACTCGACCAGTTTTGTTCAAATGTTGCGGGATTGAGTCTATCGTCCGCACAATGGAGGTGACTGGGAACACCGAGTTCGCTTGCATGAAGCGTTCTGGATCCATGAATTGGAGACAAGGGTTCCGGTAGGATTAAATAATAGTAATGATCTGGCATATATTTATTAATTCAATTATCTGAACAACAGGCTATAAATTACAAAAGAATTATCTGAATATATTAATGTTTACCGATAGCATTGTAGAGTGTTTTTAAATGGAGGATATGACGTGTGGATACACGTAATACCCCTTTTTACTATATAATGGACACACTTAGGAAGATGTCTGAACCATGATCAGGGCAGGAAAGTTTTATGCCTGAAACGCGTAGGTTTTAATCTAATTTTTGTCTGTACCGTCTGAACTACTATTATGTGAATAAATGCAAAGCACGTTTTTCACCAAGATCGCTGGATCCATCTATTTTCTTCTCTGCATTATCTATGGTGGCAGTATGGCGCAGATTATATTGCCTGTCCTATGTAATCATGTTCAGAGACCTTACAATGTTCTTTGTGTTTAGTTATCTAGTGTTTTTAAAATATTGTTGATCTATTCTAGTCCAGTGTTTTCTAGTGACTTTTTGTCAGTATGTTAGTCTTTGGAATTCTAGCATGATTCATGTCTAGTTTGCCGCTATTTAGCTTGTGGAGATCTTGTAACTTCTGACAATTCTGTTTGCACTACGGACAATTGTAGCTGATGGATATCTTTAGGGATACATTTAGGGACCGAGAAGGGTCAGTGTCTGGTGTTAGGGTCAGCGCTACCGATAGGTCTATGAAAACGTTCAGGAATAGTTAGGTTAAGTTCCTGTTTGTTCAGCATCCAAATTAAATTTATTAGTGTTGCCATCTTCTTCTGTGTCTGTGTCATCATCTGGTCACTTACCAGTTCTTACCACCTCCAAAGTACCATTCACATCATGTTTTGTGGTTCTGTCAGGAAACTAGGAAAAGGTTTCCCGACATATACCACATGAAAGCTTTAGGGTTCTATAGGGAGAATGAAGTCTCTTTTGCTCTATTTCATAATCATATATATTTTACATACCAGTCATAAAACCATTGTTAAAAGATACTGTGAATGGGTCCTAAAATATTTTTCTTGATAGTTTGCACTATATGGTTATCTCCGCATAGTGATCTCAGATTTGGCAGTTTCATAGCTCTGACAGGTTTGCTTCATATGCATAAAAAACAGAGACACGATAAGGAAGTTAGTAGATGAAATATCAAAAGAGAAAACTATCAAACTGTAATGCTCTCAAATGTACACTAGATGTCAACATTGCCCAATATTCTGATAGTTTGTGCTCAACTACTCATGTTCCTAAAGATGCCCTTCTCATTAATACAGCAGTCTGGTCACATAACAAAGAAAGACCTTAAGCATAACAAATTTCCCTTGTTTATCAAATTTCATGTAAAAGTGTGTGCATTTCTAACCCAAGTATTCTAAAGTTGTGTCAGTGCCAGAGCTCAAAGTGTTTTCTTAATTACCAAAATTCAAGAAGGAAAAAAGAATTTCTTCACACTGCCCTGCATAATACAGGTCTAAATTCAAAAGACCTACAATATGGCAGTGTAGTAATGCCCAGGATTATTATTATTATTATTATTATTATTATTATTATTATTATTACCACTGTTTGTTTCTGTCTCCAAAACCCATATAATGGAAGTTTTGTTATGACATTTTCTACTAAGTTTTTAAAAATATAAGAGTGTTTCAACAGGTAGCAGACTGGTGTAGTGGCAAGTAACAGCAGTGTTAGTGGTAGACTGGCAGTACAGAGAAAGGCAGGAACCAGGACGTCAGTGAACGAAGGTAAGAGAGAGCAAGCAGAGGTCTGGATCAATGTAGAGGCATCAACAAACTGACCCAGAGCACAGGGAAGAAGTTCCTTAAGTTCAAGGAGGTGAAAAGTCATTGGCCAGATAATTATTTACTGTCCCTTTGTCAGCGCGATGGCGAGATGGTCTGGCAGAATGTTTTAATAAGACCTCAAAGGCCATGTTAAAAAGGGTAGTTGAGAAGGACAGCTGAGATTGGGATTGTCTGCTGCACTATCTACATCCATCTATCTTTCCATCAGGGAGGTGTCACAAACTCCCACAGGTTTTTCCCCATTCAAATTGTTACATGGCCAGCATCACAAGGGGTTGTTGGATATTGTCAAAGAGACCTGGGAGAGTGAGGTCACTCCCTATAAGAGTGTAATAAAGCGTGTCGCTTAAAAGCAGGAGAGAATAACCCAAGTGATGCCGATAGTAAGGGAGCATCTTTTCTAGGCTCAGGGCGCCCACTCTAGGATTTACAACAGATCAGCCCATCTCAGTCTCAGACAGTTTAGTCTGGGAGACCAAGTCCCGGTGTTGGTGCCCATGGCGAAAAGCAAATTTCTCACAAAATAGCAGGGGCCATATAAGATAGTGGAAAAAGTGAGTAAGGTGAATTATCGGGTACAACAGGGCAGGAGAAAACCTTACCAAATTTATCACATCAATTTGTTAAAATCCTGGAAAGATAGGGATTCTCCAGAAGCCCAGTGCACAGTGGCCCAACACCAGCTATTTAGGAGGTCAAAATTGCAGAGACCTTGTCGCCCTCCCAAAAAGAGCAGTGTAGAAAATTACTTCTACAAAATAGGGATCTATTTACAGAGTCCTTGGGTCTAACCACAGTCACTGAGCATGAGATGATCACTGATCCACAGGCAAGGGTAAATTTTAAACTCTATAAGGTTCTCAAGGCCCGCCGGGAGGTTATTGCCAAAAAAGGTCCAAAGAACCAAGGGATGATCGAGGAATTGAAATGGTCCAGTCCCATCGTGCTGGTCCCAAAACCCAATTTTCAGAGGCCATGGACTGGATCTTATGTCCCTACAGGAAATTTGTGGCTGCTTATCTGGATCAAATAGCCATCATTAGCCACGATTAGGAATGTCCTCTTAGTAAGGTCCAAACTGTCCTGGGGGCTTTAAGGAAGGCTGGTTTTAAGGTCAACCCTAGTAAATGTGTCATAGTGATGGAAGAAGCCCGGTACTTGGGTAAATTGTGAGACAGGGAGAGATAAAACCCCAGCTTAATAAAATAAAAGCCATACAGGGCTGACCATGCCCACTGAGCAGGAACCAGGTCAGGACATTTCTGGGAATTGTTTATCCCCAAATTCGCTGAAATAGCAGTGCCCCTGAGCAACCTAAAAAAAATGCTAAGTCGGCCATGGTTGAGTGGTCCCCAGAAGCTGAAGAAGCCTTCCAGAAACTTAACTTGGTCCTCTGTAAACAGTCTGTGTTTTCCAGTGAATTTGTCATCTAGACGGATACATCGGGAGTAGGTCCAGAGGCCGTGATGTCCCAAGTCATAAATGTTGAGGAAAATCCCGTAAACTTCCTGAGTAGGAAACCGGAAAAGCTACAAAGTAATGCAGATGCCTTGTCGAAGGTACACTGCATGTTGGCATCCAGAACCCCAGCTTTGGACAGAGGGGGAGGTCATGTAAGAAGTTGCAGCAAACTGTCCTTGATGGTAGATATGTGTCATTGACTTTCCTGGCTTCGGTGAAGTTAAAAACTATTTATTGTTGGTGTCAGGTATTAGTAGTATGGCTTCAATGCAGCTTAATCCAGGCCAGTTTTACTTGGAGCAGTCAGAGAGCTGGGTGCGCCATGTTTCTAGATCCAGGCCAGGTTTTGAGTGGTCTATGTAAGCCTAGAGAGTCAGGTGAGCTGGGGGTGTGGTTCCTAGTCAGAAGGGTGTCTAACTGCATGGAAGGTGGTGAAACTACAGCCTCTATCCTGCATTTTTCCACATTCCCCTGAGGTTCTGGGGGAAAGAACCCAAAGGACTCTGGCTAAAGAGACATACGCACGGAGACATACACACCATCATAATAGTGAGCATTTTGGATTCTATGGGCGACATGTCTCAATAGAGCTGCACCATTTTTTTGCCACATTTGTGCCCAAAATACTGTCCTATTCTCTATATAAATGAACTGTAGTGCACCAAAACTAGATGCATTATACGCCAGGCACGACACATTTGAATGCACCTAAAGAAAGTGCATCAAATATGCTAGCAATTATATGTTATGCGCCTAAGTTATGCTATGAGCCTAGATTAGGTGCATGAATTATGCTATGCAAGGTATACCACACACCAGGCTTTTGACAGGTTCATCATTCAGGAGCACTATACACTCATTTAATGCTCCTTAAAACTGGTGTGGCGGCACCTCTTTTCTGACATGTCGTCCTATGTATCTGTTCAATAGTGAAACAGCTCCGTTTCATCGCATTAAACCAAGAAACTCATGCAAAACATGCAGAATCTCATGTTAGGGTGAGTTCACACAGCATCTTTGTGGCATAAACGTGTTGTTTAGAAGCACACGTTTGCCAGCGCGTACTTCTAAAATGCTCTGTGCCGGCTCCCATAGACTTCCACTTACCCTGGTGCATAAGCACTTGGAAGAAGTGACATGTCACATATTTCTCCCAGTGCTAAATATGCATCGAGGAAAACGGCAGGCAATCATAGCTCTCAATTGTCATATTTGCAGGCCGTACTTTTGCCGTATTGCAGCCCATTTACGCACCGAAATATGCCCCGCAAAGACGCCTTATGAACATACCTTTATAGTTTTAAACTGCCATCGATACAAGAACTGTATGTCAGCAGCTTCAAGGAATAGGTTTCCATTAGCAATGTCAAACAACAGCTGGAGTGGTGTAAAGCATACCACCACTGGACTCAATGGGTCCATGGAAATGTGTTATGGAGTATTCTATTTTGTTTCCCTATCTGGCAATTGGATGGATAAATCTAAGTTGGGAAATGCCTAGAGAATGCTACTTACTGGAATGCAAATTATCTAAGATAAATTTGATGAGGATTTAAGGTAATGGTATGAACTGACTTCAGCATTTGGGCCAAGCCCATGACTTTTGGATATGGGTTGAACCTTCACTTCACCTAATGCAACCCAAACTACCATAACTTAAACTCTGGAATAAATACACAAAACACAATATTTTTGGTGTCACAATGGCCACAGCTGTAAGGGATTGGTGGATTCGCTGGACCACCGCAAGCGATGATAGTTAAGCCACGCCAGGGAGTGGAGTCTAAGTAGCCCCCTGTATTCACCAGAGCCCGCCGCAAAGCGGGATGGACTTGCTGTTGCGTGAGGCTACCAGGTCGCTATCCCTGACATGATTTGCTTGCGATAGCGGCCGGGGTAATGCGTGGTAGAGAATCGTAATCCGGAGACGTAGTCAGGGACAGGCAGAAGGTCAGGACGGGCGGCAGAGGTTCTTGGTCAGAGACAGGCAAATGGTCAGTGATGGCGGCAAACAGGCAAGGTCAGGAAACGTAGCGGAACGGACTGGTACACGGGTGATCAATACGAAACTCCAACACTCTCAAGACTCACTAACGCACACCAACAATCTGGCAGAGAGTGCAGGGGGCGTGTACAATATAGAGGACCAGCGGCCGGCAATTGAAAAATTACCGGCTCGCTGGCCCTTTAAATCCAGACCAGCCATTGCACACGCGCCCTAAGCAGCGGGTACGCGAGCGGCGGCTGGCACAGGCAAGAGAGTGGACAGGTAAGTAAACTGGCGCCGGAGCCCGGGCAGCAGGGGGATGGTCGCAGGCGGCCGCAGCACCCTCGCCGGATCCCCTGTGGGCAGGGGGGTGGCCACGGGTGGCGACGGCACCCGCACCGGACCCCATGTGGGCAGGGGGGCGGCCACGGGGGGCGACGGCACCCGTGCCAGCCCCCATGACAGTGCTCCCCTTTAGGTCTCCCCCTCTTTTTTCGGAATTTGGAGAAGAGGTCAGATGACAGATTGGCCTCAGGTTCCCACGAACGCTCCTCAGGCCAAAACACCTTCCAGTCAATCAGAAAGAACCGCTTCCCCTCACTGTTTTTTTCCGCCAGCACCTCCTTGACCTCAAAGATGTTATCAGAGTTGGCCACAGGAGAAGGCGAAACAGATCCACGGGAGAAGCGGTTCAGCACCACCGGTTTGAGGAGAGAAACATGGAAGGCGTTCGGGATTCGCAGAGTAGGAGGCAAGCGGAGCTTGTAGGACACCGGGTTCAGTTGCCGAAGAACAACAAAAGGGCCCAAATACTTAGGGCCTAACTTATAACTGGGCACCTTGAAACGAATATATTTAGCGGACAACCAAACTCTATCACCCGGCTTAAATAGGGGCGGAGGTCTACGGTACCTGTCGGCCTGGACTTTGGTGCGAGCGGAGGCCCGTAGAAGGGCCTGTCGTGTGACTTGCCAGAGTGCCTTGATGTCATGTACTTGGGCATCCACGGCAGGAATGTGACACGAGGTAGCCAGAGGGAGAGGCGGGCGGGGATGTAGCCCAAACACAACAAAAAAGGGAGAGGCTCCAGCGGATTCCGAGTCTAGGGAATTATACGAGAATTCCACCCAGGGGAGGAGGTCAGACCACTTATCCTGACGGGCGGAAACAAAATGTCGTAGGTAGGTACCTAAAACTTGGTCAACCCTCTCTACCTGCCCGTCAGCTTGAGGAGGTGGTATGCAGACAGAAGTTAGGAACCCGCAATAAAAAG
>JAODAL010077683.1:0-13184 GCA_025379985.1 Phyllomedusa bahiana | reverse complement strand
AACTTCAAATCTCTAATCTAACTAAATTGGAAGGATCACAGCTAATAGTAGTGGTTTCTCTGTGCAGAAATAGACTAATTTCGCTGAGCTGTTTGGCCACAGGCAGAGCGCAGGTCCTATCCCTATGAGACGCTGAGAGACACTGAGGCTGAAACAGGAAACGCTGTTCTATGTAAAACGAGGTCATGTGATTTTTCCAGCCAATCGCAACCATACACATCCAGTCATGACGTGCACACACATATCACCTGCTCTATTCTGTAATCTGTTTTGCGGCCGCCAAAATTACAGGAAGCGCCGAAAAAGGCGCGATCTTAATAGATGATGCACAGATTTTAACCTTAATTATCGCATGATCTGGAAATTTCGATCACCATAAAAACCTTGCCGATTTCAACTTTGTCGATAAAAATCGCTCAACACTACTGTTTAGGTCTAAGGGTCCGTCCACACAGCATGGTTTCTTGGTTAGATTTTCAGATGATTTGCAGATTTGGAAACCGTTTGAAACTGACAAGAAACCATCACTGTAGACTTTAATAGAGTATCCATTCAGTAGTCTACACTGAGCGGATTTTCAGACGGCGACATTCTGAAAAACTTGAAATATGCACAATCTTATGCCCGGTTTTTGGGCGGAAGGTGTGCAATTCAATGGTTATGGGGACAGGCGAATCCACAAACACGAACCGTCCCCCAAAACCATGCAAAAGACAATAAAATACCAGCCTGATTCTTAAACAGAATCTGACGGGCATTTATGCTATGTTGCCATACCCTAAGACTTTCTTTGTTGCCCATAGTAATCAATAATATCTCCCTTCTCATTTCATATACTGCTCTGAAAAAATTAAAAGGGACCTCTGATTGGTTGCTATGAGCAACAAAGAAAGTCTTCGACCTAGACAGTATTCATACGTGTCCCTCTTAATGCACTATAGACCCTAATACAGCAAATGTACAATTGACACTTAGCATAGCACATCCTACTTAAACTGGCAAATTAAAGATTGTTGCATCATGGTCTGTAATGTGTTAAATGTCAATTTCACGTGTACTAAATCTGTACTATCAAAGGTTAAGAGCGAAGCATGTATTAATAAATAATTTAGTTGCATAAAACATTGTCTATGTAGGTCTCTATGGGAGTGCCATAGCAAGTTATACAGGAAATCACTCATGTTGTTATTACCGATTCAGCAGCTATCCAAAAATGTGGTGAGGCCTTTTAGTAGATAGCATTTGAACAATGTTAAGTTTGAATCATAGATATACATAAGCAGAGGAGTTAAATAAACTGAAAAGAGAGGTTTGCTAGTAGCTGTAGTGGATATTGGCAGAAAGGGTCTCCATAGTTAGTACAGTCACATTGTGGTACTAACATCCTGAACTGGATCTATCGACACAAGTGTTTTTTATGTGGTTGTGCTTACATGAGTTTCCATGAACATACCATTTTTTTTCCCATACTGCAAAAAATGCTCATACAGTGGATTAATTTGACTTATAGAAGTATCCCTACTGTGAGAGATATGGAAATTAAATGTGAGCTGAATTAATATGACTGGATATTCTGCATGTTGAGCTGTGCAAAATGGTAAAGCTACGTGAGCAAAAAATAACTAAATTACCACCATAATAATCTTTTTAATGAGATAATTAATTATCGCTATTTATACAATATTCTGGATGACTTGTTTGACACTTCTTTGGTGGCTTCAACTCCAGTGAAGGATTTGTGCCTTACATTGAACATATACTTGTCTTCAGATAAAAAAAAAAAAAAAAACGTAATTTTGGAGCATTAACCATAATAAACAGCATATGATGATACTGATGCTTTACTTTTTTCACATTTTACAAAATATTAAGTCTAGAATACTTAAATGTAGATGTTTTAAGATAAGGTCAACAGCCTGGAAGCTGATAAATGAGGAATTAGCCAAAAGTGAACAAATGCTGTAGTATATAAATATTTAGCAGGCAGTGAAGAAGAATACATATCTCATGGGTACAGAAATAAGTCACTCAGAAAACATTCCAGGAAACAAACAGTAGCCTCTCCAATGTCAAGGTTATGACACAAAGCGTTGGCTAAAAGGCTGAACTAATTGTTGTTACTTTTGCTGTTCAAGATGTTGTACTTCTTGCATGCTGGCATGTTCCCATGACCTGCCAACTGCTGCGTAAAGCACAGCTAAGATAGTTAAGACCTGCGTAGTGCAAGTCAAATGATCATTTACAAAGTGATGCATGGTTTAAATGAGAAAGAACAGCATGCAGTATGTGACTCATCATTTCCATCTACTGGACTCATAGTGGACCTCTCTAAAGTTATGTGTAAATAAGCATTTCGAATGAGTCTAATAGACAAACAAACGAGATTGTTAGGTGGCGAAAAAAAAGGATATGTATATGAAGTGAGAAACTGCATGAGGTCCATTAGAGGTAAACTCTTCTAATTCTTTAATTATAACTTTCTAAGCAACGGGAACTCACTCGGAAAGAAACTACAGTTCAGGATGATAATGATCTTATTTTGTATTTTTCTATCTGAGGTAGAGGAAAGGCAAACCCTATGCCAGGGGCGTTGCTAGGGTCCCAAAACATCCAGGGCTCGGGCCCTTAAGTTTTTCTGAGAAAGGGCTGGGGGGCACAGGGAAATTTTTTTTGCGTCTCATTGTGAACTGCGGATGTATTTTTACAGAGAGAAACCCTTTGTATGTAGGCTCAGGAGAAATATAAGTGATTCACTGCAGTTTCATTTAGTGACTCACAGGAGCGCCTCTGAGAGTTGTTCTCTTTCTCTTCTTCTCCATCTGTCCCAGTCGCCTGACGTCTTCTACCGTCCAGAACTCTTCACTGAGAAATTTAAAAACCAAACATTTTTATCGCATTTCTCTAATTTCCTTTTTCTATATTTACCCCATCTTTTTGTGCCCAAATTGGTAATAATTACCCCCTTGTAGGTAAATTTTTTGCCCTATAGCCAGGTATTTGCCAGTTTTACCCAGGTTGTAGCCCTTTAGCCAAGTAGTTGCCCCTCTAGCCAGGTTATTAGCCCTTAGCCAGGTTACTGCCCCTTTAGGCAGTAATATGCCCCCTGTACCCCGTAATATGCTCCTTGTAGTCAGGTTATTAGCCCCTGTAGCCAGGTTACTGCCCCCTTAGCCAGTAATTTGCCCCCATAGCCACATAATATGCCCTCTGTAACCAGTGATATGCCCTTGTAGCCAGTGATCTGCCCTCTGAAAGCCAGTGATATGCCCCTCTGTAGCCAGTGATATTCCCTTGTTGCCAGTGATATGCCCCTGTAGCCAGTGATATGCCCTCTGTACCCAGTGATATTGCCCTCGTGGGCCAGTGATTAATGCCACCTTGTTAGCAGTGATATGCCCCCTGTAGCCAGTGAGGTTGCCCCCCTGTAGCCTGAGATCCCCCCCTGTAGCCAGTGATATACCCCCCCTGTAGCCAGTGATATTGCCCCCCTGTAGTCAGTGATTTGCCCCTGTAGCCAGTGATATACCCCTCTGTAGCCAGTGATATGCCCTCTGTAGCCAGTGATATGCCCCTGTAGCCAGTAATATGCCCCTGTAGCCAGTGATATACCCCCCTTACCTAATAAAAATAAAATAAAAAAACCTTCTTACCTCTGCCTGGTCCGCTCATCCAGGTCCTGCAGCTTGAGAATGGTGTAAGCAGAGTGATGACTTTCTCGCTACTTACGCCGTCTTAGGGGTTTTCCAGCGTCGCAGGGGGGTGATGAAAGCGGGGGCGTCATGCCCCTGCGATGCTCAGGTGAATGTAACGGGCGCTTACCCAAGCGCTGTACAAACAGGGGAGAAGACAGGAGGGGAAACGATCCGCCCTCCCTCCTCCCCGACTTGACTGCGCGGCCGATGGTAAACAGCGTGCAGTCAGAGAGATCGGCGGGCGCCGCCCGCCAGGGCCGTCTTAACAGCATCATGGGCCCCTGGGCAGAGCTGTTAATGGGCCCCAAAACCAACATTTATCAATATTATCTAAGGGTATGTTCCCCACGGTGTAATTGCAGGGGTGCATTTTGCGGCGATTTGCACTTTAATTCAGCCGAAATTCGTGCCAATATTACGGTAAAAGTGATTGGCTGCTATGGTTCAGTTGGTTGCTTGGCAACAAAAACAGACTAAATTATATCATTTTGTGAATGAAGCTGTTTTATGCTTAACCCTAAAATAAATTTGACGCAGCTGTTTGAGGCCTGTTTTATGCGGGAGAATTTTTATTTTTGGGGGAGTAGTTTGGTTTACATGTTAACTACTGAATAATTCTTTTAAAAAACAATTTCAGCTGACAGAAAGTGTTTTTCTGATTTTTTTATATTATTTTTTTTACACATTCCTTTTTACACCAAATAACTGCTAGTTTATTTAAAGGTTATTCAGTCATGTGATACCGAATTTTGTCCTTTTTTTATTTTGTATGCCAACAATTTTTTCTTTTTTGTAACTTTGTTTTTTTCTTATTTTTAGAGGTGCAGCGGATTGTGGTGGAACGTCCAGTCTTTTCGGTAATCCACAGTTCTCATAGGAACTATGGTTAGTCTCCTCCCCGAGGGGGAGATAAGTGACATGTGAAATTACCAGAGGAGAATCGCGCCTGGTAATTTTTAGTTTTATGGGCCGGCGAGGTCCCAGCCCCCGACTCCCGCCCCGTCCACACGGCGTAATTGGGGGTTAAATTTAAAGCCTGAAAATAACCCGAATGTGAAATGCTAAAGGGTTATTTAATTTCTTTCTTTTTACTAATTAAAGTGTTTTTATTGGGGAAAATAGAGGTGTTGTGCAATATTTTTTTATTTTATTTTTTTATTTACTTTTTTTAAAGTCCAATCTGTGATTAGGTTTGACTGCATGCTGTAACTTAACAATTTTATGTGGTCATCCATCCTGTGCCCCAGGCCATGCAGAAACTACTCATAGTTCTATAGACTGCTTCATGGCTTGGGGCACAGGATGGCGACCCCCACAACGTTGTTATATAACAGAGCATGTGGTCAGAAATCCTGACCCTGTCACTGCCCCATAGAGTCCCTGTACCTGGGGCGTGACCTGACCAAGGATGTGAGCAGACCTGTGCCTGGTGAGCTCCCATCTACAGCTCCTTTCTGCAGCCCAAATAAACCCTTTACAACCATCCTGCTAACTAAAAAGCAACCCTCTGAGGACATGAACACAGACTTGTTTTCCTGTGAAAACCTGGGGTCTGTATCTTCAATGGCACTGGAGCTGAAGCAAAATAACCTCTGGGAACCTCTCAAATCTACTAAGGTAGGCTTGTAACAGCTACCCTTTCCAGGGCTGCTGCGGGGCCTCACTGAAAACTGCTACAAAGCTACTCACACATGTCCTGCTTTATATAAAAGTTTATCTGCCACCTCTTGGAAAGCACTGGTGCTCAGGAGGACATTTTAGTGAGTATTCAATCAGCAGTGCTGTGATTCAGTGTAACCTCAGTGTATTCCAGCATTCTTCCATTACCAGAACTTTCCTGCTGAGTCATGCTGCAATATCACCTCTGACACCCTCAAAAATCTCAGTTGAGACTATTATAACCTTTCTCTGCAGCCTCCAACAGCTCTGATATAAGTACTTGCTGTTTCAGTGCACTGGACTCTGCTCTTCTTGGAAGCACTGGTGATCAGGAATCATTTTTAGTGAGCTATTCAGTCAGCAGTGTTTGTGCTCAGTGTCAGTTTAAACTTGAAAGTGTCCGAAACCCCTCCCTGTTAGGACTTTTCTGCTAATTCCTGCTGCAGTATTATATCTGAAATTTCTCACCATTAAGCCTGAGTCTATTATAGGCTTTCTCTGCATCCTCCTTACACCTCCTAAATGTAAGCACTTTTTACTTCAGTGAAACTGGACCCTGAACAACTCACAGTGCTCCTACACTCTCCTTAGAGAACTTTATCTGCATGTAGGGGACTGTTTACAATCACCGGCCAGAAGTATCCTTTTTCTGCTCCTTATTTAAGAAGCAGCGCCATTACTATCACTACCTGATAAGAAAGGAGAAACAGGAGAAAAAAGAAAACAACATCAAAAAACTTCCTTTTAAAACTTTTACAGCTTTATTTCTTAATATCCAAACTTCTTACAGCCCATGTCCCCAGTCTTTCAAATTTTCAGTTCCAAAGAAATGGGAGGCACAAACAAAGAAATCCAAAAGACTAAGCCAACTAAGTTGCCAGAATTCTTTTCTTCTTCATCACAGACCCGCTCTTCGTCCAGAAGGGGGCTACATTTCCCCCCCCATCCTCTCCCACTCCTTCTTAAAGAGCAGAATCGTGGATTTAGATCAGCAGGATCCTTTGGATTTCCCAAACCTTCCCGTTTGCATGGGTTATCAACTCTTCTCCATTTTCCGCACTTCTATACTATCTGACCAAAAAGCAAATGATGGGAGAATTGGGGAACAAGATATTCAGTCTCTTGAAATCACGAAACTGAGCACGTTGGACTAAGATGTCAGGTTTCCCTGCTTCTAATGCCTTAATCGACGCCAAATAGTGGGGCTGGAAGAAGAGGTACAGCTTTCTTTCAGCCAAAGTCTTAGACCTAGAGATAGGTTCGCCGCAACAATGTTAGAGTCCGTGGCATCCGGAATCTGTTACTCCTGATGCACTTAATACTACCAAAACAGACCTTATGGCTCTAGTACTGCCGGGTGCAAATCAACAAGAGTGACAATAGACGGATACATAGGATTCCAAAACCGAAAAAATCTACCACAGAAAATCCCGAGGGACACTATTGCTCGGATCCATTTTTACAACACAAAGAAAACTTCTTAAGAGCTCTCCGCAAAGCTGATTAAATTACCAGAACGCCTTCCAGTATTTCATTTTCCTGGACCCTTTTAGCGCCACCCTGCTTAAAAGACGGGAGTTCCAGCCCTTACAACCAAGCTTCTACGGGAAAGAGATATTCACTACATGGGGTTTTCCAGTCAAGCTTATCTTGTTAGAGGGTGGTACCCAATTCGTTTGTGGCTCCCAGAAGAGGCCTGTCTATTTTAAAAGCTGGAAGTTGATTTTCTCCTGAAGATTAGTCCTGTCCATAAGAAGCCGCCATCCAGAGATGATCACCCCCTTGTGGTAAGACAAAGCCTCCCCAGTAGACCAAGACCTTTGGACTGTTTGGGCATTCAGTATCCTTTTGGTTTTTTACTACCCAAGGAGCCTGATGGAAATCTCTGCTTCACTCATTTTAAATTATTATTTTTCTTTTTTCTGAATTGTTCCCTTTCCTTTTTTAGGTTCAAGGCAGGACTTTGCCCACGATATTTTTTTCCTTTTTAGGATTTTAAATTTGTTTCTTGCAATGGACTGTTATCGCAAAGTTCTTGTTTTGGTTCTTGTTTCTTAATGCGGTTCTTGTTAATAACTCTTTACTTGTTGTAACCCCCTTTTTTTCAGGGGGTTTATGATACTGACATGTCATGTTAGCTCCCATTTGCTTCCTATTACATTCATGTTATTAAAATTCCTTACTTTTAATGTTAAGGGGTTAAATTCACCCTTCAAACGCTCTTTTTTTTGGAGAGATGTACTTAAATTTACAAAACAGATATTATTTGCTTGCAAGAAAACACATCTCAATTCTAAAGATCAACAAAGATTGAAACATAAAAAGTTCCCATACATTTTCCAAGCTCATTCTCCTAAAAAGCGAGTGGTTTTAGCAAATTCTAATTAAAGAATTCTATTTCATTCCTCTTTTACAATATATTACTGAACCCAGAAGGTCGCTATGTTATTATTGTCTGCACAATTAACTCCAAACCCCATACACTCACATCAATTTATGCTCCCAAAGAGAAACAAATTACTTTCTTAAGAAAGTTGTTACAAAGGCAAAGAGCATTAGAAGAGGTGGGTTGATCTAGGAGGAGATTTTAATTCAGTTGTTTGTGCTAAATTGGATAGGTCTGGCTTACGAACTAACCTGCAAATGATCTTCAATCATATTTATTAGAGGAAGACCGTCATGAAAAATGGAGGTACTTACAAACCACGGAGAGAGATTATACATTTCTTTTCTGCCCCTTAAAAATGGGTTTCACTTAGAATCGACTTTTTTTATAGAAAAAAATAGTTCTTAATCGCTCTTGTCATCAGATATTGGATTATTACGTGGTCGACCATGCCCCTGTTGAAAAGTGCCTAGAATCAAAATTCAATCCCCAAATACTTCACTTTGGCGCCCCAATTTAAATTTTTTTTTTTTAAAAAACAGGAGACCAGCTCGTATATTGCATCTCAAATTAATAACTTTTTTCAACAAACATCTCTTCTGTCTCCTCTAGTAGTTCCCTGTGGGGTGCCTGTAAAGCCTTTATTAGAGGTATATTTATCCAAGTAAACAAGTAGAGAAAAAAGGAATGCCAACAAGCCCTGTGCGATTTATTGTTTGATTTATGAGGAAACAAAGACAAAGCATTTAAAACTTGATCCATTCCCTCAAAACAAAGACTCCCTAGTAGATTTAAGGAATAAATTAAGAACAATGTATTTACAAATTTTGATTTCAACCTGGCCAAAATGAAAATGGCAATTCTACTACAAGGAGACAGGCCAAGCAAACTGTTGGCGAAGGAGTGAACGGTTTCACCCATAAACCAGATCATTTACCTTTTTCATCCAATGGTGATAAAAATTATAAATCAATGACTTTCAATTAATTTGCTGAATTACTTCATTACCTTATAACATAAGAGAGCGTTTATTTCTCTACCTCTGAAGAGCACATTAATCATTCTTAAATTCTGTTACCTCCCAGTTTCTATCTAGTGCCAGCTGCTGAATTGAATAGTCCTTTTCACCCAGCCGAGTCCAGAAAGCAATACGCTATAGTAAAACAAAACAAAAGCCCCTGGTCCTGATGGCCTTTTAATGGGTACTACCAACTCTTCTCAGAATCTTTCTCCACATTTAACATCACTTTGTAATGAGATAGTTTAAGAAAACAACATTAAAAGAAACTCCTTGCGGCAATTATAACTACAATCCCAAAACCTGGGAAAGCTCCAGATCAACCCTCTAACTATAGACCCATTTTCCCTTTTAAATTCAGATATTAAAATATACGCAAAGCTTATTTCCACCCGCCTTAATTCATTAGTTATCATTCTGATCCATAAAGATCAAGTGGGTTCATTCCAGGGGAGGCAGGCTAGAGACGTACCAGGCGCCTAGTAGATCTTGTACAGATTGCTGGCCTTCTGTCTCAGATGTGGCTTTTTTTGTCCCCCGATGCAGAAAAAGCCTTCGATAGGGTTTTAAACTGGGTCTTCATTCGCTCTGTCTTGGATTAAAATTTGGCTTACAGGTTTTATCTTGGATGCTATAATGTCCCTCTAACTCCTCGCCTTCAGCACAAGTTCTCACTTCTGGATTTCTTTTTCCCCTTTTGTTATTTCAAAAAGGCCGCGTCAGGGGGTGCCCCCTTTCCCCCTGATTTTGTGTTATGCATGGAGCCCTGTGAAATTTTTAGGCCAACCCCTTTTATCAGGCTACGAATTAATATTTTTCACCATAAAATAAGCTTTATATGCTGTTGATGTGATGCTTTAACCACCAACCCTTTCTTCAAATTTAAGGGAAATTCTTAAATTTTTAATCTCTTTTCTACTTCTCCTTTTATAAATTAAATGATCTAAATCTGTTCGGGTTTCCAGTGAAAAATGTGTCAGGGTCAAACAACTTTAAAATAGGATCTCTTGGATTTAATTTGGCAGATTAAATTGTTGACTATTTAGCATTAAGTCTCTCCTACCCCCATTTAACTATTAATGATAATTACAACCCTTTATACAGTTTATTAGACTCAGAAATCAAACGTTTACTTCCTCTCAATTTGTCATGGATGCCAGATTTAATGTTGTGGGATGTCTTTGCTTTAAATTTATTTATGTTTGCCGGGCTCTCCCCTATTTACGTCCTTCCCCTATGATACATAATTTCAACATTTAAATTGCCAAAGTTCATTTGGAATGGCCGCAGGCCTAGAATTAAGAAAGGGCTGCTATTCTTTTTGTCATAAAAAAAGGTGGCCTAGCTGTTCTAATTTGGCTGCTACAATCAGCAATTATTCGGAGCAGGCCTTTCATCTGTGGACCAATCTGAAGATAATTTTGGACACCCTATTGAACCACCTCTTTCCTCCCAATCCAGTAAAACTACATCTGATTTCTTCATTTTAGGTGCCCCCCCTTCAATGCTTTTTAAGATCTTAACTGATCTCTTCAAAGCTTGGTTCCTCATAGGGAGTTACAAATAATTTGGTTTTTTATACAAAGGAAAAATCTCTTCCTATTTCCTTTTGTTGTTGGAACTTTATACTTGCGTTCTCATTGCTTGGGTGAATTCATTTTTTAACTCAATTTTTAAACAATTTTTGATGACCGGGGCTTAAAACTTTGAAGAACCCGGCAAAAACTTTACAACTCCTACCTCATGTTCTTTCAGTATCTCCAATTAGGGAGTGATACAATCTATTGTTGGCCCCATCGAATCTTCTTCTCTGATTTCCAAACTTCTATTTAAAAAGAAGGTTATAGAAAGGTCTCCTTGTTTATAACATGATTTTTTGGATAAGACTCAAGGTAAATTCTTACATGACAAATTGGGAGGAGAACTAAACCAGAATTTTCCATTGAGCATTTGGAACCCGGGCCCCTCTACCCCCCCCCCCCCAAGGTTTTCCAAATGTGCCAATATCAAGAAACCATGCACAAAATTCAACTTAGGTGGTACTTAAACCCCCTACCAGGGCTAGCCCATATGTTCCCGGGCTCTTCTAATTTTTTGTTGAAAAGATGCGGGGGAGCAAGGAACCATGGGTTCATGTCTGGTGGGGTTGCCCAATAATTAAAAAGTTTTGGAAGGGCAAATTTGGGCCCCTTATTACAAAGGGAAATAATTGGGATCACTTTACAGCTTTTCACCGGGAATTGGCACTCTAGATATAAATTTTACTGAGATTTCCGCCCGGGTTTACATGACAGTTTTTTTTTCAAAATATTAATTGCCGCTAGAAAAAGCTATAGCATATCACTGGGAAAGGAACTAGGCCCCTTTCTATTTACGGAGGTTATCCGCCGTATAAATTTTAGCTGCGCCTGTGAACTAAGGTTGATTGATCCCTTTTTACTCTCACAAAAAACGCTCTCTATGGGATACTTAGATTTCCTCAGGTATTACTCACCTGACGGTTTTATAACACTGTTTATTGATTTAATGTTTCTTCAAACCAATTTTTTGCTCATAATATAACCTCGGTTTTGTTGTTTTTCTGTTTTCTGTTTTACTGCTTTTATGCTCATCTGAACATGTATGATTTCTAACCTGATGATATCGAATAGCTTTTACCATCCTTTGTATAACCATTGTGAATATACTCTTTGTTATTATTGATCTCTATATCTGTACATGTCAATATCAATAAACATGTTTAAAGAGTCCCTGTACCTTCTTCACATGTGAGCCGGGACCCAGACAAACCCAGCAGCTTCATAGACTGGTGGACACAGCGAGGTGACCGGGAGGGAGAGACAGCCGGGGGGGGGGGGGGGGAGGCGGTGGAGACGTGATGAGGGGGGGGAGGGAGTTAAGAAGTCTGAGTTTACACGTCCCGGCGGGGGAGGAGACCGCTCCGGAGTTATTGCCACGCAGACAGGACTGGAGCAGAAGCAGAGACGCAGCAGCCTCTGTTGTTTTTAAGTGACTGAAGCTTGTGTGTACACTGCTGCTTACCGTGCCCAATGGGAAAGAGGGCCCCTGCCGCCCGAATTAAGGCGCGCTCCAGGCCCAGGGCAGCGGCCTGGAGTCGCCGAGTTTCGGGGCACAGGAAGATTCATTCGGGGCTCGCGCCCCGAATGAATCTGCCTGCCGACGCCCCTGCCCTATGCCCAACTAGTATGTCTAATGTTAGGATGCCATGTCAAGGGCTCCCATATGTTTTAGGAGCAACCAATAAGGGTCAATTAACTTTTTGATCATTTAACTTTTTATAAAAATGAAATAGTATTTTTTTTTGCTTTGACACTCGTTTGAAAGATTTAAATAAAAATTGGATTTTTGCAGACAGAAAAAGAATTACTTTTATAATGAGGTATGTGATAGGCTGTTCACACACATGTCCTCATTTTCTGTCATGAGTTAAATGGGGGCTGAGTATTGCACAGAAGGATGATTATTGTCATTTGGACCAAGCATATGCAGCTGCAAAGCAAATGGATGGCCATTGCACCTCTGATAACAAAGCAGTATCTGTAGAAATGGCTTTAATTTTTACCAAAGTATCAAAATTGGACCTAGTACTAATTGGCAAGGGTTGACTTCTCTGATGAATCACATTTTCTGCTTCATCGAACAGATGGACATTGGTGTGTCCAATGGAAGAATACAAGCTGCTGGTGGCAGTTTTATTGTCTGGTGATATTTTCCTGCCATTCTCTGGGCCCACTTATCCACATGGAAGTCACTCTAAACTCATTTGGGTATCATCCATTATTGCAGATCACGTACACCCATACATGCTGATTGTCTTCCCTGGGGCGGATGGGATCTTCCAGCAAGACAATGCAACATATCATGTGGCTAGATATGTCCAACATTGGTTGAAAAAGCATGACCAAGACTTCTTAGTACCTTCCTGGCCTCTTATTTACCAGATTTGAAGCCATTGAACATCTGCCGGACTACCTCGATCATCGTATTCACCCTATGGATCCACCCCACATACACCCCAGCAGCTGTGAAATGTTGTCAATATGGCTCAAGATACCTGTGATAACCTACCAGAACCTTACTTAGTCACTCCCAGCTTGCCTAGCTGTTGTCTGTGCTGCTTATTGCTGAGACCCTTACTGATCACAAGAACAAGGGTCATGAGTTACCCTTTTGAATGGAGAAGTGGGCAGGCATGCATGCTGCAGCTTCATTTAGCTCTATGTGGATAGCCAAGTGTACTCAGCCTTTGGATATACAAATATGGGAAATTAACTCGAAACAAAGCACTGAATATAAATTGAAATCTCATGAACCCTGTAGACATGAGAAGTGGCGTCCTAGCGGTCAGCCTAAACCAATTGAAAATCTTCAATATAGGTCATAGGTGTTGTTCGTGGTTTTACTTCCA
>JAODAL010077682.1:0-13184 GCA_025379985.1 Phyllomedusa bahiana | reverse complement strand
AAGGATTACTTAGTGCATATTAGGGTATGTTCACACGGCATTTTTGGATATGATTTTTGGACCCAAAAATCGCATCCAAAAACGTAGTGTCAATTGGATCCAACACGGATCCAACATCCAACGTGCAGCTGCGTGTTTGGATGCGGGTTGGCTGCACCAGGATCGCACCCTATATCTTATTATAGGGCTCCTGCTGCATCTTTCGCTCCAAGAATTGACATGCCAATTCTTGGAACGGATCCGAAAGACGGATCCGACAGACACAACGAGACGCGCATCAGCGATCACTCATGTGAACCCTGATGCCTGTTTTACATTGTGAGCAGTTTAAATAATGTTATTAATAATAATAATATTTAAATAATGCTGATGTTCTCACTTTACAGAGTCACAACCATGGAAGACTTAGACACACAAAGTGTCGAAGAAGAGACAGATTTTGAAGGCTCTGCCACGAACACAGGTAAGAGACAAAATCAAACAATGCAAAATTTTTAAATAAATTAGAAGTTATTTCATTTACTAGATGCTCAATTAGAGTAGTCTTCAAAGGGCTCATCTCATCAGCTCATCTTACCTCAGTCCTGTTTTCTCGGTTTCATTTTTGAATTCAGGAACATGTTTACTGGCTTTATTGACTTCTATAGGCCGGCAGCGATGAGCTGCTGAGGGACTAGGGGTGATATGTATGAACGGGGCTGCACCAGTTTTCTGGTGTACTTTGAGCTAAAAAGAATGTATGAATATAATATGTATAACCTGCAGAAGAACAGCCAGACCAGGATAAAGGTGGTGCCTGAGCTAGACTTGTGGTTTTACTCTACCTCCCTGTATGTATGACCTGCAGAAGACAGCCAGACCAGGTAAAGGTTGGTGCCTGAGCAGACTTGTGGTATTGGCTCACATCCCCTGTATGTATGCCTTTGCAAGAAGAAAAGCCAGACAGGTAATGTTGTGCCTGAGCCAGCTTGTGGTATTGCTCTACACTGGCTGTATGAACTGCAGAAGAACAGCCCGATCAGGGTAAAGGTGGTGCCTGAGCCAGACTTGTGGTATTGGCTCTACACTGCGCCTGTATGTATGACATGCAGAAGAGCAGCCAGACCAGGGTAAAGGTGGTGTCTGAGTCAGACTTGTGGTATTGGCTCTACACTGCCCTGTATGTATGACCTGCAGACGAACAGCCATACCCTGGTAAAGGTGGTGCCTGAGCCAGACTTGTGGTATTGGTTCTACACTGCCCTGTATGTATGACCTGCAGAAGAACAGCCAGACCAGGATAAAGGTGGTGCCTGAGCAGACTTGCGGAAATTGGCTCTACACTGCCCTGTATGTATAACCTGCAGAAGAACAGCCAGACCAGGATAAAGGTGTGCCTGAGCCAGACTTGCGGTATTGCTCTACACTGCCCTGTATGTATGACCTGCAGAAGAACAGCCAGACCAGGGTAAAAGGTGGTGCCTGAGCCAGGCTTGTGGTATTGGCTCTACACTGCCCTGTATGTATGACCTGCAGAAGAACAGCCAGACCAGGATAAAGGTGGTGCCTGAGCCAGACTTGTGGTATTGGCTCTACACGCCCTGTATTTACCTGCGAAGAACAAAACCAGGGTAAAGGGTGTCTGAGTCAGACTTGTGGTATTGGCTTTACACTGCCCTGTATGTATGACCTTGCAGAAGAACAGACAGACCAGGGTAAAGGTGATGCTGAGCCAGACTTGTGTTGCTCTACATGCCCTGTATGTATGCCCGAAGAACAGCCAACCAGGGTAAGGTGGTGCCTGACAGACTTATGGATTGGCTCTACACTGCCCTGTATGTATAACCTGCAGAAGAACAGCCAGACCAGGATAAAGGTGGTGCCTGAGCCAGACTTGTGGTATTAGCTCTACACTGCCCTGTATGTATGACCTGCAGAAGTACAGCCAGACCAGGGTAAAGGTGGTGCCTGAGCCAGACTTGTGGTATTGGCTCTACACTGCCCTGTATGTATGACCTGCAGAAGAAAAGCCAGACCAGGGTAAATGTTGTGCCTGAGCCAGACTTGTGGTATTGGCTCTACACTGCGCCTGTATGACCTGCAGAAGAACAGCCCGATCAGGGTAAAGGTGGTGCCTGAGCCAGACTTGTGGTATTGACTCTACACTGCGCCTGTATGTATGACCTGCAGAAGAGCAGCCAGACCAGGGTAAAGGTGGTGACTGAGCCAGATTTGTGGTATTGGCTCTACACTGCCCTGTATGTATGACCTGCAGAAGAACAGCCAGACCAGGGTAAAGGTGGTGCCTGAGCCAGACTTGTGGTATTGGCTCTACACTGCCCTGTATGTATGACCTGCAGAAGAACAACCAGACCAGGGCAAAGGTGGTGCCTGAGCCAGACTTGTGGTATTGGCTCTAAACTGCCCTGTATGTATGACCTGCAGAAGAACAGCCAGACCAGGGTAAAGGTGGTGCCTGAGCCAGACTTGTGGTATTGGCTCTACACTGCCCTGTATGTATGACCTGTAGAAGAAAAGCCAGACCAGGGTAAATGTGGTGCCTGAGCCAGACTTGTGGTATTGGCTCTACACTGCACCTCTCTGACCTGCAGAAGAACAGCCAGACCAGGCTAAATTAGGTGCAAGAGGCAGACTTGTGGTATTGGTTATACACTGACCTGTATGTATGACCTGCAGAAGAACAGCCAGACCAGGATAAAGGTGGTGCCTGAGCCAGACTTGCGGTATTGGCTCTACACTGCCCTGTATGTATAACCTGCAGAAGAACAGCCAGACCAGGATAAAGGTGGTGCCTGAGCCAGACTTGCGGTATTGGCTCTACACTGCCCTGTATGTATGACCTGCAGAAGAACAGCCAGACCAGGGTAAAGGTGGTGCCTTAGTGAGGTTTGTGGTATTGGATCTACACTGCCCTGTATGTATGACCTGCAGAAGAACAGCCAGACCAGGATAAAGGTGGTGCCTGAGCCAGACTTGTGGTATTGGCTCTACACTGCCCTGTATGTATGACCTGCAGAAGAACAACCAGACCAGGGTAAAGGTGGTGTCTGAGTCAGACTTGTGGTATTGGCTCTACACTGCCCTGTATGTATGACCTGCAGAAGAACAGACAGACCAGGGTAATGTTGATGCTGAGCCAGACTTGTGGTATTGGCTCTACAATGCCCTGTATGTATGACCTGCAGAAGAACAGACAGACCAGGGTAAAGGTGATGCCTGAGCCAGACTTGTGGTATTGGCTCTACACTGCCCTGTATGTATGACCTGCAGAAGAACAGCCAGACCAGGGTAAAGGTGGTGCCTGAGCCAGCCTTGTGGTATTGGCTCTACACTGCCCTGTATGTATGACCTGCAGAAGAACAGCCAGACCAGGGTAAAGGTGGTGCCTGAGCCAGACTTGTGGTATTGGCTCTACACTGCCCTGTATGTATGACCTACAGAAGAACAGCCAGACCAGGGTAAAGGTGCTGTCTGAGTGAGACTTGTGGTATTGGCTCTACACTGCCCTGTATGTATGACCTGCAGAAGAACAGCCAGACCAGGGTAAAGGTGGTGCCTGAGCCAGACTTGTGGTATTGGCTCTACACTGCCCTGTATGTATGACCTTCAGAAGAACAGCCAGACCAGGGTAAAGGTGGTGCCTGAGCCAGACTTGTGGTATTGGCTCTACACTGCCCTGTATGTATGACCTGCAGAAGAACAGGGTCATACATTCTGCTGCATTCTACACTGCCTTAAAGCTATTTAGAACTGGCCTGTCAGTGCTAGGATTCATATATGTAGCCTTAGGTCTGTAGCTATAGCGACCTGATGAGCTGATGCAGCCCATACAAGGGGATATCTCAGAATAGGTAGGACACTGTTAATAGAAATATATTACAAAGTAACTTGTTTTTGCAAGACCTTTGACATAAAAAGAAATCCTTGTAGTAAGACAACCCCTTTAACTTGTGAATCTTCAGCTGTGGTATAACTACAACTCCCAGCATTCCCTGACTCCTGTAGCGCATGGGGAGATGTAGTTTCAACCCAGCTATGGACCCAGACACTAGAGACCACAGCTTTATTCCATGCACAGGTCAGTCAGGATACTCAGCCACTACACTCAGGAACACAACTTTTGGTGGTCAAGATGTTAGAACCTTTTTTGCAGTCATAGATTCTAAAAAATGACATGAGTTTTTCTCCATCAGCTCTGCTTCTAAGATATGACACATACTTGTATAAATGTATACATACATATTATAAATGTAATGCATGCCACTGAAAAGCTGTAGACAAAGATACAGTAGATACAAATATAGTTCCGAAGAAGCCTAAGACATGATCAACAAAACTATAGTTTCCTCATTGTGGCCTGCTGCAAAAACCACGCTTCTGTGATCTCCCGTGATGAGATGCTCCGCTACATATGCCTATCCCATCATCCACGGTACTGTTTCATAGTCCTTATTTCTTGCTTATATAGGTTCCCCTGGTTTGTCGCTTACATCACCAAGACAATTTGGAAATCGATCTAAATAACTGTTGTGTTAATGTCATTTGATGCGCAAGTTACAACCAAGTGTACAAAAAGAAATGACCATATTCTCTATGTGTTTTCCATCCATAGCGGCGTTATAGTCCACAAGAAAATTCTTTACAACTGTGCAAAACAATGACCACACTTATGCCCCAATGTTGTCCACTGAATCTTCAATGAGTTCCTGAATTTGCGGTCCATCAAATATACCAGCTTTTTTTTAAAGGGAACCTATCACCAATATTTTTTTTTTTACTAATTTAAACTAGACACTGATACATATTCTTTTCTTAGCTGTTTTTATTTTTGGATTGTAGCTTTCATTGTTGGTATCAGGCAGATCCTCTGGGCCCCTGAGAGTGTTTATGGTACTAACTTGCAGAAGTAGCCGAAGTGCAGGACAGTCCCAGGAGAATAGCAGACTGGGTACTACGGCAGGTAGACAGCAGGTATAAAGCATGACCCTAGGCAACGCCTATACTCTGCTGTTTCTAGCCAACCCTCCAATCCCCCACCCCGATTATCTGATAATAAAGACACGGAGTCACGGATTGGATAATTTGGCCACAGCAGCCATTTTATTAAAGATAAACATATAAATAACAATAATCAACAATTAAAGCAAATGAGCATCACATACCCATTTGCCCCTTAAAACCGATACCCCCAACAACCTTCCTCTTTTATGCCATCCTTAAACCACCAACTTGGGGCTGAGGCCCTTGGAGTTAAATCAATAATCCAACTACCAGGGACAGGCGAAACTGCCCCTTCTTCACACCGCTGTTTTGCCCCCAGCCGTCACCCCCGGCTTCAGGGCACAAAAAGTCACCTCAGGCGGCTAACCACTCCGCAACCTGCTCCCAAGGACTCTGCCCTGTGGAGCCCCAATTTTCGCCAGCCCGGTCCATCCAAGAAAACTGGGAGCCAAGCCGAAACCTGACTCCCCCACTCCTTTAACCGACTCCAAGGACCCCAATCCGCCAAAGCTAGCGACCGTGACACCTCACGATCGCGATGCCCCCCACAGCCCCAAAGCCCTCTCTAGCCCTTCCCGAATATCAAGCGACCATAAATCTAGCCCGACTGCATTCAAATGCACTCCGTCCCTCCTCCAAAACTCCCCGTCACCCGGTTCAAGCTCCCTATGCCTAACCACAAATCCCCCATTTCTCGCCACAAATGACGCAACAGCCCTATTCACCTTGATCCTTGCCCTATTTATTCCTACCACTGAATCCGCATTACTCCATGCCAACCTCGGCACGATGTCAGACCAGACCGTCACTAATTTAGGATAAGTAGACCAGAGCCGAAGCAAGTCAAAGCTCACATCCCCTATTAGTTCTCTAGTAGACCGCAGGCCCAAATCATTTCCTCCAACATGTAATACCACCACATCCGGCGGACGATCCCAGGACACAAAACGATGAAACTCTGTAAGATCCTGACTCCAAACCATTCCTCGCTTCCCGATCCACCGAACTACCGCCGTTTCTTCAGGGATTCCCAACTGCCAGCCACTTGCACGAAGGGCCGCTCATTGTGCACCCCAATGCACAAACAAGTGCCCAAAAATCCAAATCAATCGTTGCCCTGTAAGAAGGAAAAAGATAACACCAAAACGGGTCATAACAATAAACACACCGTCCCTACCCCACCCCCCTTTATACTCCCTGAATCAGATGAGGGCAGATGTATAGCCGATAACGGTCGGAATCCCACCGCCCAATCCTTCGCACTGACTCTGCATCCAGTCCCCATCCCGCAGCTTCTGTCGCCGCCCCTATTCGAAACGAATGAGGTGCAAACTGGACCGGGTCCAGACCCAGTCCCTCCAAACATCGCCGGAAAACAGCGGTAAATTGAAACCGTGACAAAAAGCTGCCATTGGCGTAAATGAGCAGGGGGCCAGGAGACTCCCTGTGCTGCCCCCCATATTCGTGAAAGCTACGAACCGGGCACATGAGGGCTCCGTCCACCGCTCCCAAGCGCACCAGCTTGCCTCTTCCCACCTGATCCGACTTGGACCTTTTAATAAACACCGCTAGACCTTCCTGCGTGCTCTGCACATCCACCCGTCTTAATCCCCCTTCCACAGCCCTGCTTGGACAAACCAGCTCCCCGATGCGCAATGCAGCGAAAAAGGCCAACCGGAAAAGACTAACCTCAAAATCCGAGTTACAAATTTCGACCAATTTAGCGCCCAAAACGCCCCCAACAAATTAAACACCACCGGGCGCGCCTATTTCCCCCCTCTTTGTACCACGCCTCATCCCTTTTAAAGCCTGAACCACCCCAAACGTCTTGGTCACATCTACTAACCCCCCTGCCTTAAATCCAAAGGCCCGCATTAGTGAACACTTCGATATCCGCATTACTCAAAGCTTTGTCCAAAATAATCGAACGCCCATTATATTGTGCCAGAAAAGACTGCCATACCTTTAAATCCTCCTACAACCCTTTTGTCAATCTCACAAAATGATGCGGAGCCTGCACCCCCGCTGTTGCCCCTGCCAGCCGCCGCGAAAACACCCTCCCCATTGGTATAATCCGGCAGGCAAAGTTCAACTTGCCCAAAAGAGATTGGAGATCTCTAAGCGTCACCTTCTTACAACCCAGAAGTTTAGATACCTCTCTCCTCATGTCCATCACTTTCTCCTCCGGTAACCGGCACTCCATAAGAATTGAATCAATGCGTATGCCCCAAAAAATTAATCGAAGTGGTAGGCCCCTCTGTCTTCTCCGGGGCCAACGGAACCCCAAAATGTGCCGCCACCCATTGCATCGTTGCCAACAGCGACCCGCAAACCTCTGAGTCCGCTGGGCCAATGCAAAGGAAGTCGTCCAAATAATGAATAACAGAGGTTAAACCCGAAACATCCCTCACCACCCATTCCAAAAATGAACTAAATGCTTCAAAATAAAAGCATGAGATGGAACACCCCACCGGCAAACACCGATCTATGAAAAACGACCCATCCCAAAAACACCCCAACAGCCGAGCACTATCCGGGTGCACCGGTAATAACCGAAATGCGGATTCAATATCCGTTTTTGCCATCAGCGCCCCCCGACCGTGAACTCGAATCCAATGAAGCGCTGCGTCGAAGGACGTATATACCACCGAACATAATTCGGGGTCAATACCATCGTTGACCGACGAACCCCTCAGAAAGGACAAGTGATGGATCAACCGAAATTTATTAGGTTCCTTTTTTGGCACCACCACTAGGTCAGGAACCGGACGCGAAGCAAAGGGGCCCGCCATCCTGCCCATTGCTACCTCCTTCGCCAGCTTCTCTGATACCACCCCCGGGTGCAACAGCACCGAACATAAATATTTTTCTTATAATAGGTTTTTATTGGAACAATTTTATACATAAACATATAAAAACATGCACGCAAAAGATGAACAAAGGCACTACTATATAAGTACGAGAGTCCGTGGGAAAGTAATCAATCATCAGGTGGCCTTAATACTAGCCAAGAATGACAGGTTCAACTACAAAACATTACGCGCCACTACGAGAGGCGGAGCCACCAGACTCCATCCCAGTGACATGAGTTAGAATTGATTACCTATAGGGTCTGTTACTCAATAAGTTTAACAGGGGGGGGGGGAAGAAGGAAGAAGGGGAAGGGAAGAGGGAATCCTACCACCCAACCCCCGGGGAGACACCAAACGTCATGGGAAAAGCTACAAAACGGGAGGATCCTCCCAATGGAAGCTTCAATCGTCAAGGGCCCCAATAACTACGTCCCGGGAAAAACCCTATAGGAGTAGGCGAGGACTCGAGGAAAAACTCCATCATCGCCCCCAAAAGGGGGCCCGAAATTCCCTGGAGGACTGATACTGGGTCCACGGCCTCCAAGTGTGCAGTACTTTAATCACCTCCTCGGGGGAGTGGGCGATCATCTCCTCCATACAATAAGTAGATGTAGATACCAGTGTAGATCGCACTGTCTCCGATGCCTCGGATAATTCATCAGAACAGTCCAAAAGAGATTTCATACCTCGACATCGCTCGCGCAGTTGGAGAAATACACGAGGAATAGAGGGCACAGGAATTTCGGAATCAGGACTATAAACAGGACTATGCCGTCCCGCAATACATTAATCATCCTCCAAAACACGGACACGACGAGCAGGTCGGAAGCACCAGAGGTACAAGTCGAGGCATGGGACGGAACCCTTGGGAACATTCGTCAAAGGAGGAACTTTTATCACCGGTTGTGAATTTACCCAGCCAAATCTTTCCCCCGCGGGTTTAAAACAATGTGCTAGCTAAGGGGTTGGTTTTTGTCCATCTAGAGATTTCCAAATTTATGTTTACCCTTAGTGTGGTAGATTGGTCGGAACATCACAATAAAGAATCTTTATGCAAATTGATAATGAAAAATCAATATGCATGCATGCAACATTTGTAATCAGGAGATACATGAGGTACACTGGAAACCGTATCCCCGAATTCGGGATTGATTGGGATACCATTACGACAGTTAGAAAGTAAAAACCCCAATTTAAACATAAATAGTATAGATACGGGTAGGATCGGCATCGGAATAAAATTTCTACCCTTTGCATCCAAAATCCCCAAACTATGGATATTTTCCAGGCCGCATTGGGAGGAAATTAACAAAAACTGATGAGAGAGTAGTCCTAAATAAAAACTCAAAAGGTCAAATCTTAAATGTTAATCTTACAAGGGTTCAAATTTTACCCAAACAAAAGGGGGGGGTTTCTTATACCCCAAAAGGGGAATCTAAAAATTTAAACCCCTACCCAAAAAAAAATTTTATCACAAAAACCCCTAAAAATATAAAGAGTTTACCATAATATTGAGTGGGGATTCACCCATTATTCTTTCACAAAATTTCGGATAAATTTTTGGGTCCAACATCCGGTAACCCCTTCATCTGCACTCCCTAAGTACAAAAAATTTTTTTCCTCCTGCTTTTAGACCCATGTCTCAGGTATTGGTTTTTGAATGAACAACGGGAGAGGGTCGATAGAAAATTTTGCAGCCCCTTTGTAATTTAAAACTTACTGGTCATCAAAGGGATACTAAGCACCTAATTTACCGTTGGAGTCAGTGGTCGGGGCCGTCGGGGGGCCTGGCTGTCATGTGATGTGTGGGTTTGAAAACCCCTGCATCCCCTCCGGGCGGGGGCCCCCCCGATCCTACGGAAATTTTTATCCAAATATGGTAATTTTTTCCCCTGCAAATTGTGTTTTTATTCTGGCCCCGAATATTTGTTGAAAACCAATTTTTTTACATTTGAAAAATGTTTTTCCAACAAGTAAATGGTGAAAAGGGGGCACGTTTTTCACCTCTTGCCAAATATTAATGGAAATAGGGAAGAAAAATTTTTTTATTCCAGACGATCACCCCTTTTTTAAGCACATGGTGGTATTCAGATTTACGACGATCTTATTTTATGGGTGGGAATGTGGATCAGTAGAAATTTTGTAAGGTACATTAATGAACAATTAAATCTGAATTTACCTACCAACAAAAATCCAGAGCATAGATTACTTAGATGTTACATTGTGGAAGTGAGGGCAATCTATTGCTGTCACTCCGTACCGAAAAGTTGACAGGAATTCCATTTGAGGGCAGAAGTGTATCCCCCCCACGTCGTGCAGAATTTGCCGGTGGGTGAACTATTAGAACGAAACGAAAAATGTTCAAATAAGGAGGATTTTTTAACGAACAAAAAATTTTTAAAAATAGATTGATGTGAGGGGATACAAAAACCCGAAATGTTGGATGAGCCATGTGAAAGAGATAATATTAAAAAGGGCGGAGTTATTCTCAAAAAAAGAAATTAATAGCCCTTGATAATAATGCCCTCACGTTTTCTCTTTTATACTGTCAATTAGGCAAAATTTTAAAATGTAAAAAAAACTCCCCATTTTATATGTCAATAAAAAATCAAAAATGTGTTACAACAAAATATTCGTAAAATCCGCAAGGACCCACCATTGGGTCTGTGTTTCCCCAAGCTTATTTTTTTCTAAAGCAAAAATACAAAAAAATTTGGGTTAGTGCACTGGCTGTTTGGATCGGACTTAAAAATATGTGTCACGTGTAAGTACATCAATAGAACTACAACATTCACCTCTTTCATTAAACAAACAAAAAATTTCAAAAAAAAAGTTTCATAAATTGCAACACCAATTTGTTTTATATTTAATCAATTTTGACCCGTGTAAGGAGCAAAAAGGGGGCTGACTACAGACTCTCAAAAAATCGTTTCCGCAGACATTTATCTGAATAGGTAAAACAGACCTTTTCAAAAGTTCTGCGGTATCCAAACATTCACTTTTAAAAAAATCAAAATACACGACTCACTATAGTTGTTGGGTAGAGAAAAGGGCAGCAATTCAACACGGGGGGAGATTTGCATAGGAAATTTTGACACGTGAAGTGGGGATTTTTTAACTTAGAAAAACGCATCCCTAAGGGTTGAAAAGTACGCCAGGATATCCTTTTTCATATAGGAGTGATTACGGGTTAACTTTGGTCCGGCAGTATGTATTTTTTACTTTGCATAGCTTCGTTTGAAAAGTTCTCCAGGTGTTCTTAATTTGTCTGTTTTTTTAAATGTCCGGGGCAAACTTGACGTCACCCTGAGTAAGGGTCAGTGACCTGAAAGCGTCGGTCAGAGCCATCTACCGTCTACCCCCAGCTGTTGGTCCTGTCTCGCTGGCTTGCGAAACCGAAGTGTGAATTTTAACGATGTTTCTTTTAAAAAGATGGATTTTTTTAAAAATACCCACTGCTCTTTGAAGTTTCAAGTCTTTGAGTGATCCTAATCTTTTACTGATCGTTACATGGACGGTAGCCCAGGATCAAGCCCGACCTGCAGCGAAATTTGGGGTTCCCCGAGGATCGGGAAATGTCCCTTAAAACCCTTGAACTTAATAAGTAGAGGATACCTCCTCCACCCATTCAGCGATGGACGGAGGAACAGGTTGACGCCAACAACGGGGGATTACCGTCTTTCCCGCCTGTAAGAGATGTCTTATCAAAGATTTTTTATAAGAGGATTGCAAAAAAGGGGCCATAAATAAAAGGACCGCTTCTGGGCGGTCCGGGATGGAAACCTCGCAACAATCCGAGATAGCCTGAAGGACCCTTTTCCAAAAGGGCCGTAAGGCTGGCATATAGGGGGACATGGACCCCGCCTCCTGATTGCACCTCCAACAGGTGTCTGGGACTTTGGGGTTACCACATATGAAGCAGAGTCGGCACTCTGTACCACCTGGAAAGTATCTTAAAGCTTGTTTCCTGCGCTTTGCAGGCTATCACTGCTTTGTGAGTCAGATAAAAGCACTTTCTCCATTGTTCAACAGTAAAAGTCCTCCGAAGCTCTTTCTCCCATGCTTTACAGTAGTGAGGGAGATCCTGACAAGAGGAGGAGATCAGCCACTGATAGATCAAGGAGATTAAATGCCTGGGAAGCGTCGGAGCAACACATAGTCTCTCAAACGGTGAGAGTGCTCGAAAAGAGACCCTCTTCGCGATGACAGAGGCAAAGAAGTGCCGAAGCTGCAGGTATTCAAAGTGGTACCTAGGAGAAGGGGGAAGGTCCTGGGTCAAATCGGAAAGGGGTTTCAAGGCCCCCCTGTCCTGTACCTGTATTGCGAGAAGCGGGCGAGACTTAGAACTCCCCAGGAAGGACCGAACATAAATATTTTAAAACCTAAAGGAACCTCATGGGCGGGGGATGGGATACGAAACCCTTCCCGAAAACCCTCGCCCAGTAAGCGTGCCGCCGACCGATCCGGATACCTATTTAGATATGGCTCCATCGCGCGAATGTTCACCGGCGTCATTCCCTTGCGAAGGACCAGCCCCTTTTCCCCTACCTCTTCGCATGCACCGGGATGCGCCATGGGAGGCCGCACTGCACACCGAGCAAACGTGCTTAAAGCGGCAGGCTGTCCCGAACGACATTGATTGTCGTTAAATTGCCAGCAGACCCGGCCTTGAAACCGCCTGGGAACCCCCCCCCAAAAGACCCGCACCCCCCTGCTGACTGGAGCCCCCGGGACCGCCCTGAAAGGGCTGGCCGTAACGTGTCGGGGCCATCACCCTCAGCCTAAACCCCATGTTTCCCTTATGGTCCCACCGGATTGATGGCCTCACCGCTTTTCTCTGACGAAATTGCTCGTCATAGCGTAACCACGCCTGTCCCCCGTAAACACGTTGCGCCTCCCCTATGGAGTCCAAATAACAGAATAGGGCCACGTAATTCTCGGGGGATTTTTCTCCCACCACGCTCGCTAAAATAGCGAACGCCTGTAGCCCGTTTTGAAAAGTCTGCGGTATTAACAGCCACCTACGCTTCTCCTCTTCCTCTTTTTTACTCTCGTCCCGTTTTCCTCTTGTTAAATTGAACTTCCCTAACAGAAGAAGAGAAAAAATCTCGACGTATTCGTCGTTCCAAATTTTTTCTTTTACTTCCTTCTTTAAGTGAGCGCCCAACGGGCCCACAAAGCAAACATATACCTTGCCTTTTGCCCTATCGTCGAGGCGCACCCTTTCTACTGAGTCCTGCTCTGTTTGCACCGACACTGTTACCCCTGTTCCCCTTGCTGCTAACCCACTCCCTACGCCCAAATCCCCCATCCCATCGGGGAGGAATAGGC
>JAODAL010077681.1:0-13184 GCA_025379985.1 Phyllomedusa bahiana | reverse complement strand
CATTTTTTAAGCAGCAATCAAGCACCCCTTTCATTTCATATAGTGCTTTGGAAAAATGAGAGGGGCACTCTGATTGGTTGCTATGGGCAACAAAGAAAGTTTTAGACCTAGATAATTTTCATGCATGTGGCCCTTAGTTTTCTATTTTTCACCGCTGACAAAAAAAAGCTCCTCATCTCACAGGCCACAACTCTCAGGCTACTGTACCTCGACCTTAAAGCAACTATTTTGGTCAGAAACCATTTTCCTGTAAATACTTCCCCACAAAATGGGGATGCGTTTATGTGTGCACCAATTATAGGCTCCTACTCGGCACTCCTTGTTGGCCCCTTCAAACTAATTAACATCAGCATGGGTGGAATTTCCCAACCCCATACTGCAAACCGCATACAAACTGCAACCTGTTCCTATCACAATAGCATAGACGAAATAAGCACTATTAATAAAAGAGCGTTAAATGGACTATTGCTACAGACAACTCCCTTTCAATGGAGGCTTCAGATAGGTATTTTATGATAGCCATTCATCTGAATGGCTGTTCTTGTTTTACATCGATGTTACTCTTTCAGAGTGCCATCCTGGTCTGGTTCATCAAGGGGGGTCTTCTGAGGTGGACACATGAGAGAGGGGCAACATAGTGACATCAACCGCATGGAAAGCATAACATTTTCCTATTACCATACCACAATAGGTGCTATCACTTTACTATAAGTAAAGATGTTTGGATATATAGAGGAAGACACACTAGTAAGAGGCTCAAAATATTCTCCCATCAGAATTAAGCAATCTGAGCTGAAAGAATACACTACATACCTTGGGATACAGTATTTCACAAAAGTAAGTACACCCTTCACATTTTTGTAAATATTGTGTTATATATTTTTTGGGGGACAACACTGGAGATATAACACTTTGATACAATATAAGTTGTCAGTGTACAGTTTGCAAAACAGTGTAAATTTGGTGCACCCCCAAAATAACTTAACCCACTGCTATCAATGTCTAAACCGCTGGTAACATAAGTAAAAAAGTAAGTGAAAAATGGACAAATTGTGCCCAAAGTGTCAATATTTTGTGTGGACACCATTAGTTTCCAGCACTGCCTTAACTCTCTCGGGCATAGAGTTAGTAGAGCTTCACAGGTTTCAGCGACTGGAATCCTCTTCCACTTCTCCATGACATTTACGGAGCTGGTGGATGTTAGAGACCTTGTGCTCTTTTCCCCCTTCCATTTGAGGATATCCCACTGATGCTCAGTAGGGTTTGGGTCTGGAGACATGCTTGGCCAGTCCAGCACTTTTATTCTCATTTTCCTTAGCAAGACAGTGGTCGTCTTGGATGTGTGTTTGGAATCGTAATCCCCACCCTTCTGTGGTCCAGAAGGGAGGGGAACCTGCTCTGTTTCAGTTAGTCAAAGTACATATTGACATTCATGGTTCTCTTAATGAAATATAGCTCCCCACAGCTGGCAGTGCTCATGCAGCTCCTACCCATGACACTTCCACCACCATACTTGGCTGCAGGCAAGACACACTTATCTTTGTACTCCTTACCTGGTTGCTGCCATACATGCTTGACACCATCTGAACCAAATAAGTTTATCTTGTTATAATCAAATCACAAGATATGGTCCCAGCAATCCATGTCCTTAGCCTGCTTCTCTTCAGCAAACTGTTTGTGGACTTTCTTGTGCATCATCTTTAGAAGAGCCTTCCTTCTGGGATGACAGCCATGCAGACCAATGTGATCTAGTGTGTGGCATATGGTCTGAGCACTGACAGGCTTACCCCTCACCCCTGTAACCTTTGCAGCAATGCTCATCTCTTGATATGATGCTGAACACGTGCACTCAGCTTCTTTGGTCGATCATGGTGAGGCCTGTTTTGAGTGGAACCTGTCTTGTTACACCTCTGTATGATCTTGGCCACCATGCTGCAGCTCAGTTTCAGAGTGTTGGCAGTCTTCTTATGGCCTAGGCCATTTTTATGTAGACCAACAATTCTTTCTTTCAGAGCCTCTTAGCCATGAGGTGCCATGTTGTACTTCCAGTGATCAGTATGAGAGTGTGAGAGTGATAGCACCAAACTTAACACACCTCCTCCCCATTCACACCTGAGATCTTGTAAAACTAAAGAGTCACATGATAGAATGAAGGGAAATTGTGAAATTGGGCACATTTTCACTTAAGGGTGTTCTTACATTTGTTGCCAGCGGTTTAAACATTGATGGCTGTGTGTTTAGTTATTTTGAGGGCACACCAAATTTACACTGTTATATAAGCTGTACACTGACTACTTTACACTGCATCAAAATGTCATATCTTTTCAGAGATACTGTATGTGTAATCAACTGCATTACATGCAATGCTGGAGGTGATTACTGTTTTCTGCCAAACATATATGGACATGGCGCTCCATGTACCTGAATGTATCAGCAAGCATCTGGAGGGGAATAGCAGCAATTTCACAATGGATGTATATTTTTTGATTCAGAAACACCTGGTGCCATTGACAGTATTTGTTTCTTTTCTCAAAATCCCTTGGTTTGAGATTTAACAGTGACACAATATGCAACAATTTTGGCCTTTTTGCAGCTCTTTGATGTGTTGAATAAGATCCTCCAGTTTCCAATGCTAGGGATTTCAGAGGTTTTGTAGGTGACTGCTCAAACGATGTTGCACGTCATTGACTGTATCCCACAACATTTTTGGACAGCCCCCATCATGGGAAGGAATCAACATCCCATTGTTTCCAGTTTCTGTACCATCCTTTAAATAACACTCTTTGAGGGTATGTCACAAACACCATATTTCTTTCTAAATTCACTCTGACATTGCTTAAATAAATTGGTAATTCAATAGGTTTGTACCATGAAATTGCACTGCTCAATATTGTACACCACAATTCTGATACAAAGTCAAACGAGTGAGTGAAGGAATATGGAGGTATGTACCCAGAAGTTGCAAATGGAAGTGGAATGTTGTGGCGACTACCTAGTGCCTTCTTAATCGCTCCTCCCATCGGGGAAGAGGGAGGTTATCCCGGTTTGTTTAATACTCTTGGAGGAGCTCCTTGTTTTGTTCAGATTGCTTCATGTTAATGAGAGTTATAACAGAATATGCTGGGCCTATTTCATGTGACTCTCACCGTACAATGTTTTGGGCAGCACAACTACAAGTGGAACGTATGAAATGGGTGCATGCTCCAGAAAGGGCTCATTACTTCCTTCCAAAATTCAAACAGTATTCTAGAGTCAGGGCATACATAAAAATAATTTTATTTTAAAGTTGTTTTTCTCACATCCATCAACCACCAAGAGTAAATGTTTGGGTGAATTAATATGGATCATCACATTTTTACATTAAAACTCTTTTAGCAACATTTTGGGTATAAACTACACTTTATCAGCATGGATAAAGTATGGCCAATAGAATTCACTGGACATTCGAGGATTAAAGATGAAGGTGTAGATGTGATATGAAGTGCCAGGTTTTTGTAGTGATGGCAATTTTGATTGTATTCAGGCCTATATACTGACAGCCAATTCTTACATATGGCAATGTCACTGACTATGGCTCTATATGCTTGAGATTTTATATTTATTTAACTTTTTTAAACTGTATTATTCTATCAGTGGCTTTCATGGCTTTTCCCTTAGTACTAAAAAGAATTAACTGGGTGTTTCAAGAAATGGTTACCAAATGTTTTTTTTTTCTTGTTTTCATTGAATTCCCGACATTGTAAACTGATGTCAATGTACAACTTGTTAAATGCTTATTTTGCCTGTCTATGTCTGTTCTATGTTCTCTATGAATAAATGCAATCTAAACTGGTATGTACCATTTTTAGAATTTCTGGTTAACCAAGGATTTTTCTTACACTCTTTTCTTTCATTTGTATATTTACACTTCAATATTTTTGTCCTGGTACAGCTATTATTAGTGTCTAGTGGTTTTGTGCCATTTACTTTTTATCTGTTTTACATAGATTTTTTGCTTGTTGTTTTAATGTTGGTTTTCTCCGGCTTCACAGTATTTACAGAAGCATTGCTTATGTGGAAAACAGCATATCCTAAGTGGCAGTTTTATTTTGTTATAATTTAAATATTTAAATTTACCATTGACTTTAGATACAAAACTTATTTTAATATATAACTTTATAAAGAAATTCCTATGCCTCCACCACTGTTTTGTGTTTTCCTACCTAGACCCCCTCTGACTTTGATCAGTTATCACTAAAATATTCTTAAAAATTCCCTCTCCCCCCTTGGCATCAAAGACTTGGTTCTTTCTTGGATCGCCTCTTACCTCTTCGATCAGATGTTTATCATCTCTCGCTCTCACTCCACCTCTTTCTATCACCCTCTCTTTCCGTTGGGGTCCAACAAGGTTGGCCCCGGGCCCCAAATACCTTTTCTCTTACTGTATTTTTTATTCGTGAACTCATGTTCTGTGACAATCAAACCCAATTTGGCCTAGATGTTAAATCTCTGCTCCTAGGATCCCAGAGTGTCTATAGTCCATATCCTCCTTCTTCTTCTCCCAGTTTTTTCACACTCAATATGGAGAAAACTGAGTTCATCATCTTTCCCCCAAGCCACTCCACCTCTTCATTGACCCAATCTTTACGCAAAGCTCAGCTCTGCACAGCCCCCAAGCCCGCTCCTTGGATAACCCTTGATTTTAAAACCCTATCCCTTTAAACTAACATCCAAACTCGACCACTTCCTGACAATCTCCTGAAAAATTTTTTGTTCTTTTTCATCATTTCATGCTGGATTACTGCAAAAAACTTTCTCTTGGCTCCCATCAATACCATCATACTTCCCCCTTCAATCCATCCTAACCTGCTGTGGCTGATCACTATCCCTCACTAACCACTACCACAAACACCGATCTCGCCACCTTTTGGACAGTTCACAAACGTAATTGGGGGGTTTTATTGTATTTAATTGCTAATTGACTCAAATCCCCCCCAAAAACGCCCCGCAATTAGAAAATTTCATAGCTTTGTACAGGGGCGAACTAGAGAAGCGGGGCCCCAAAAAGAAAAAATTTTGGATGGGGTCCCCCCCCCCCTTCCCCCACCCCCCTGACCACAACTTTTTCCGGGACTGCTTTTAGAAAATACAAGGGTAAAAAACCTCCATAACATCAATATCATACTGTACCAAACAAAACCCCAAATACCAAAAACCAACATTACAATAACATTTAAAACTATGGACCTGATTAACCACCAAAACAGACCACAAATTCCCACCAAAAGGGGACTGAATAATACCCCTACATTTTATGATAGTACACAAAAAAACCAAAAACCCCGCCTATAGTGCCCCAAAAGTGGAAACCCAGTTACACAGGCTCTGCAGACTGTATATACCACCATACAGTGACCATAAAAGTGGTTATATCAGTGTACACAGGCTCTGCAAACTGTATAAAAACCACCATACAGTGACAATATAGTGATAGCTACAGTGTACACGGCTCTGTAGACTGTATATTACCCCCAAATACAGTGACCATATAGTGATAGTACAGTGTACACGGGCTCTGTAGACTGATATACCACCATACAGTGCCCATATATGGTAGATAGCTGTACACAGACTATGTGATTAAAAGTGTAGTTACATACTTGTGACTCACGGGTGACGTTTCTCTGATGAGTGTTGACTTTCCCTTTTGCTTGCATCCGTCCAGGACTGCCATCATGACATCTCCGGCCACTTGTCCTGGAGATTTAGACACAAATATCTTAGAATCCTGACTTTTCTAGCACCTCCCCCCCTGGCTATATGGGGTCCATTTAGGCAGGCAGGGTTTAGCTATATGGGGCCCCAGATAGGCCAGGTTTAGGTAGACAATAGAGTCCCAATATATAGGCAAGCAGGGTTTAGGTAGCTATAGGGAGCCATACAGGTAGACAGGGGTTAGGTGGGCTATAGGGACAATATAGGTGGGTCGGCAGGGTTTAGGTAGCTATAGAGCCCCATATAAGTAGATAGCAGGCTTCAGGGGGGCTAGGTCGGCAAGCTTTAGGTGGGCTATAGGAGCTATATAGGCAGGCTTAGGGGGCTAGGTAGGCAAGCTTTAGGCGGGCTATAGGAGCTATATATGCAGGCTTAGGGGGGCGCTATATAGGCAGGCTTAGGGGGGGCTTTAGATAGGCAGGCTTAGGGGGGGCTTTAGATAGGCAGGCTTAGGGGGGGCTTTAGATAGGCAGGCTTAGGGGGCGTGAGATAGGCAGGCTAGGGGGGGGCTTTAGATAGGCAGGCTTAGGGGGCTTTAGATAGGCAGGCTTAGGGGGCTTTAGATAGGTTGGCTTAGGGGGGCTTTATATAGGCAGGCTTAGGGGGGCTTTATATAGGCAGGCTTAGGGGGCTTCATATAGTCAGGCTTAGGGGGCTTTAGATAGGCAGGCTTAAGGGGCTTTAGATGGGTAGTTTTAGGGAGGCTTTAGATAGGCAGGCTTAGGGGGGCTTTATATAGACAGGCTAGGGGGGCTTTATATAGGCAGGCTTAGGGGGCTTTAGATAGGCAGGCTTAGGGGGGCTTTCGATAGGTAGGCTTGGGGGGCTTTAGATCGGCAGGCTTTGGGGGGGGTAGATAGGTAGGCGTGGGAGGCTTTAGATAGGCAGGCTAGGGGGGCTAAAGATAGGCAGGCTTAGGGGGGCTCTAGATAGGTAGGCTTAGGGGGCTTTAGATAGGCAGGCTTGGGGGGCTTTAGATAGGTAGGCTGAGGGGTGATTTAGATAGGAAGGCTTAGGGGGGCTTTAGATAGGTAGGCTTAGGGGGGCTATAGATAGGTAGGTTTAGGGGGCTTTAGATAGGCAGGCTTAGGGGGGCTTTAGATAGGCAGGCTTAGGGGGCTTTATATAGGCAAGCTTAGGGGGCTTTAGATAGCTATGCTTAGGGGGGCTTTAGATAGGTAGGCTTGGGGGGCTTAGATAGTCAGGCTTTGGGGGCTTTAGATAGGCAGGCAGGGCAGGTAAAATAAGAGGTTCAGAGGTAGCATGCGCCAGGCACCACAGCTCTGCACCCGCCGCAGTGAACTGTTATGTTCACTGCCGGCGGGCCCAGAAGCGGCATTACCAGGGTAGCAGACGTGATAACAGCTGCCCCGGGGTGCGAACCCCCTAAGCGACCGGGCCCAGTGGCAGTTGCACCGTCTGCTATCCCGATAGTTACGCCCCTGCTCTTGTAGAGAGCTAGGAATTACCTCCATCTTCCCCGACGCGTATTGAATGCTGCGTGAAAAAAGTGACATGTCACTGGCCTGCACGTTCTTCTAAAACATCCGGCATGGGAACATTCCCTTACTGGTTTCAAATGCAACCTTAATATCCATCTCTTCAGGATAGCCTTAAATGTACAATAATCCTTCTGCTAGTACGCTATAATGCACACCTCTCTGCCCACCACCTTCTGTCTCCTCCTTCTCCATTGTAGATTATAAACACTCATGGAAAGGGTCCTCTCTCCTTCCGTATCAGTGTTACTTAATGTTATTGTAGTTCTCTTATATAATATTTGTCTTATATTATAAACCTGAACTCATTGGCTTGTAGAGAGGAATTAATGGCACTCTAAAATAAATAATAATAATGCTATGCATCTTTGACAGTAATTATCTATGACTTTTAACACTGTTTTGCCCTCTAGAAAAAAAGATGTACAGTAAATGTGTGAGAAATGGGAGTGCTTTTCCTTGTTTTAAAACAAGCTCATTAAATATCCTATTCCTGCCTTCTGAACAAAAAAGTGGCAATTCACACAGTTTAACAACATCCACCCATTCCCTCCCCTTCCAGCCAAAACAGCTATAAAATGATAAAATTAAAGTTTTTTTGTCACAGCTAGTCAATGGGCTCCTCCGCGTTCAATAATGTCCTCCTCTTAGCATAACAAAGCTTTCCATAGTTCGCTAATGGTCAGGGGTAATTTTACTGAAGACCTTTCAAGTACTGCCCCCTTACCAGGTTTTTTAAAAATTTCACTGATTCACTTCATTCTTTTGCTCTCTCTAGTTGAAATCCAGTGAAAAGCTTTCACTAGCTGTCAACTCCGAAAAGGGCCACGGCAGCCTCCAACTGCTATATAATTCAGGAGGACTCTTTCTCATTTTAATTGGCTGCCTAATTGGAATGTTTATGGGTTCGGTTTTGGCAAAAAAAAAATGGGGGGGGGGACATTATGTGCTTAGCATTCCTGCCTGCTGTAATTGATTGTTAACCCCTCAATTGCTCTGCTTGATAGTAAAATAGCCTTCTTAACTATTTTATATCAACTGCAGTAAGTAGCAATTTGCAATATAATTGAAGACCTGTTCATTCCCCTCCTCCCAAGTAAATCTAACTATGAGGGCTGCTTTTGAGTAATGGAACCTAAGGGGAAAACGAAAACCTGTCATAGGCCTACAAGGCCATTCATATTCAAAATTGTACTTAAGGCTATTCAGTATATGGAATGCATGTACCATAAATACTTAAATATGTTTATCCAATTATATATATTTTATGTAACAAGTCCCCGCTTTGGTATTTATGTATTTTTATGGTAAGTAGTATCATTATATTTATATGTATCCCACAAACATAATCCTTTGCAGCTCTTTTGTAAGGTAGGTACAAAATAGACATTTTTTTTTATATAGTAAAAAAAAAATTTAAGAAGATCTTTATTAACAACAAAAGATTAGGAAAATTTATATTTTTTTGGTCAAAACGGAAAAAAAACGTATGCAAACGTATGTGCATATATGCTAAAAAACAAGACAGAGGCAAAATTTTTATAGGCTTTTTTGGTCTTTAAAAATCTATCCGTTTAATGTATATGCTAAACTGAGTTGAAAAACGTGATATGAATGGAGCCTAATATAATAATTAACAATTCAAAGTGCTTAAACTAAAAGTGTGACTTTTAACCCCTATTACTATGACACACATAAATGATCACTGGAACTGCCAATATGTTTTAAGAATAGCTAGTGTTTGTAGTCAGACAGTTTTATGTGACTGCAGTAAAACTACACCTGTATAGGCAAGGTTCAACTACAGATGAGTCATTTTCCTGGTAGAGATGACCCAATAATTACAAAAGTAAAGTCCAAATAATTGCAGTAAATAACAAAGAACTGCATTAAAATAAAAAAAAAAATTTTTCTCACGTTTTACTCCACCCGATCCAGGGTTTTGTTTACTTCCCCTCCTTGAATGGTACGTGACCCTACAGTGGCCCTGAGCCTCTTTTTCCCCTTCCATTGATGATTTATCAGGACATGAATGGCAAGTAAGTAGTAATGTTAGTGGAATAGGACATGAATGTTCAGGCTACTGATTGGCTGCAGTGGTTACGTGCCATTCAGACGTAAATAAAGACTGGAAACACCACTGAAGCTTTAAAACTGGATCGGTCGGTGGTGAGAACAATGGTGAGAAATGTTTGTCTTGTTTTGCTATTTATTTTTGCTTATGCGGACAAATCTTTTGTGATGAATTTAAATACTACCTGATACCACCTACAAATAATGTGCCAACCTCAATAGACTTTTTATGATTAAATGGGTGAAAATCTTCAAAATCTTCATTATGAGTAGTGTTGAGCGTTTACTTTGGGCCAAATCGACATCGGTGAGGTCGATGGGGCCCCATCTCGAAAGTTTGCGATGGGAGATTATGATCGATGCCATTAAAATCTTTGGGGGGAGGAAAAAAACCCTTTTCTTAACCCAAACAGGGCTGGAGAAGTGGAATTAACACCCACAACAGTCAAATGGATACGTGAAAAACTTAGGCAAAACTTGGGTTATAAAAGCCACAAAAAAAAAATCACACACCTTCCACTATCCCTATTTTGCACCACAGCTGACCCTTAAACCTGCTTTGAACCACAATTTAAAAAGTCCAGACGGCAGTTGATTTGAACCTCATTGTACTTGAACTGGACATTAATTCCCTGTCGGGAAACGAGCTGAGCCCCCAAAAACCTGCATGACCCCGATTTAAAAAAAGGTCCCCGGAAAAAAGGAGTTTTTCAACCCCCATTTTCGTTAAAACGGGAAATTTAAACTATATTGTCCTTTTCCCGCGTTGCCCATTAACCTGTCTGCCCCACAGTTAAAAAGTGGGGGAAAAAAGGGTCTTTAACCCCATTTTAGTTTTCACTGGCATTGACATACCTGTAGGGCCACAGATGAGCCCCAAACCTGATGCCACCGATTAAAAAGTGCCGGAAAAAGGGTTTTTTCACCATCATTTTAGTTTCACTGGACATTGATTTTCCTGTCTGGGCCCAAGCATAGCCCCAAACTGTTTTCCCCAGATTAAAAAGTGCCCAAAAAGGGGTCTTTCAACCCCCATTTTAGTTTCAGGACTATACTTTTTCCCTGCCCCGGGTTTTAGCGCTTCCCCCTCAGAAATGAGTACGGCCCAATTGAGCTTATTGGAAATTGGTGGTTAACGTTGTTCCACCCAGGTCCCCTTTTTCTTGGCTTTCTTTTTTATTTTTCAACGTGCTGGGGGAAAATTTTCTCTTACTTTGTTCTTGCCCATCTCCATACTCCATGCCTTGAATAACTACTTCTGCTCAATTTTTCCCTTTTCCTCCTTGTACAATTCAGGGGTTTTTTTTTTACCGCTATTTTGTACATGCAAGTTTTTTAGTAGTCTTTTTTTCTATAAACAACATTTTTTAAAATAGGATGAATCCCACCATGTTTTTGTTTCTCTTTTTTTAATTGTATTTAATGGGTTGTCTCAATACAGGGATTGATTGCTTTGTTAAAGATCTTGCAAAAAACAAGTATTTTGCAATATGTGTCCATTACAGTGTCCTACCTTTTCCTGTTTCTGACAGCACCATCACCCTTGACCCACTCGTGACAATTGGGGAAAAAACAAATGTTTGTTTAGAAACAAAATTTTTTTTATAATAGGACCTGTAGTATCGCTGCATTTCAAAGCAAAATGCCCCAAAAATTCAAAGTATGACCCTTGAGCCACTTTGGACAATTGTGAAGAACAAATTGTCTGTTAGGAACAACATTTTTTTTATAAAGGAACCTGTAGTATAGCTGCACTTTCAAAGCAAAGTGCTCCCAAAAATTCAAAGCATGACCCTTGAGCCACTTTGGACAATTGTGAAGAACAAATATTCGTTAGAAGCAACATTTTTTTTATAATTAGGACCTGTAGTATTGCGCATTTCAAAGCAGCATGACCCAAAAAATTATAAAAATGACTTCTCAGCCACTGTTAAAAATTGTGAAGGGGGGAAAATGCCACTTAGAAGCACATTTCTGTTCCAAAGGACCATGATTATTGCTGTATCTCACAGCTACAAAGACCCCAAAAAAATTATAAATATGACTTCTCAGCCATATTAAAAATTATGAGGAGAAATACCACTTTAAAAGCCACATTTTGTTCCAAAGGACCCCTAATTATAGCTGTATCTCACAGCAACATGACTTCAAAACCCTTGACAATGCGAAAACTTCTAAAGATAAAGTGAGTTAATGGAATACGGTGTCTGTCATGAAAACCTGGTGTCTTTCACAGTCTCCTCACAGCAAAACCAGCAAAATGAAACTGTTGGGAAAAGAGAATTAAAATTGCAGTAAGAAATGATCATTTTAAAAAACATTTTTCAAGAGGACCATTTCTGTTTGAAGAGGAATGTGAAGTAGACCGGCAAACTAATCGGTGACCTCGGCAATAGGGGCCACAACATCATCAGAGATCCATGCCTGATTTCATCTTGATGAAAGCCCAAACGATCCACATTATCTGTGGAAAGCCGGATGCGTTTGTCTGTAATGCCTCCTCCAGCTGTGCTGAAGGTCGCTCAGTTTATGACGCTGGCTGCTGGGCCCAGGTAAAACACCTCTATGGCGTGGCGACCCGAGCTCGGGCCGTTCATCCATTTTGGATACCCAGAAGTCTATTGGGTCAGGAACACATACAAAAACATCGGTGTTGAGACGCAGATGTCGTCCCACCTTGATCTTAAGTGGTCTCTGTGTATTGGATGTGTGCCCTGCATTGCATGCGTTGGTGAGGTGGTAAATAAAGATTGCCAGAGGTCACCCATTAGGCTTCTGCCACCTTGCCGGCTGCTGCCGCTACAGCTACTTGGCACTCTACTGCTGTCACGTCGCTGATGTTGTTTCACGTGACATTTGGGGAACTTTGAAGCAGACGCAACAGATGTCCCCATTTTGATCAATCAGCAGGTCTCCATTTCCTGCATTTTACTCTCTATTTGGGGGGGGTGGAAGGAAAGTGCTGAGTTTTTTTTTTTACCGGGGATCCAGGAGGGTGGCCAAACCCCGTAAATGTTGTTATTTTGATTTGGGCCCTTAATGCGAGGATCATGTTGGAGGGAAAATGGAGCATCCAAAGCACTATTGAGTGATGGAGCCTTGATTTTTCCCAAGCCTCTGGGGGCGAGGGGACTAGCAAATGATCTTCCTAAACTTCCTCCTCTGCCTCAAATTCGCGCCAAACTCTTTCCAAGGCAGGGACGTCGGTAACGTCGGTGTTAGGAAAAACCTCCTCCTCCTCCTCCGCTTCCCGGCACAAACTTCAACACAGCCCTGAAATTTCCTGAGATGATTGCACCCTGAGAGCTGATGGCCCTCTTGCACTAGCTTGGACCCGAACCACTGCCTAATGAAGAACCCATGAAATTGTAAAACTGTCGGGCCTTGTGGATTTGACGGAGAGAAAGGCTCGTGTCCGCATCTGTGTCCGTCTTTCCCCCTCCGCTGCTGGGGACCTGTTGTTTCAGAGTGTCCAACGATCGTTCCAGAACTAAGATCACCACAAGCTCATGCTGACAAGGGGATTGTCCCCACTGACCATTTTGGTGGTTTCTTCAAAAAATGGCAAGGATGGTGCAGAGCTCTTTCACCTGCCTCCACTCTCGGTGGCTCAGCACCCTGAGGTCCGCACCGCTGCTTGTCAGGCCATGTGTCACTTCTGACTGCGTAATGGAATTGCGCTGCTGCCAGAATCACTGGAGCATGTGGAGGGTGGACTTCCAGGTGTTGCCCGACAACAATGAGATGGTTGACGGGGAGGCCGAGCTGACGCTGCAACGAGCAGTCGGGACGAAGCAGGGTTTTCGAACGGCGGAAGTGCGAACTTGACTTGAGCCTTCCCCAGCAGGCAGTCCAGAC
>JAODAL010077680.1:0-13184 GCA_025379985.1 Phyllomedusa bahiana | reverse complement strand
ACCCCTTAGACCGATTGTGGGGATATGGCGGGGGCCAATTTCTCGGGTTTGCGCAGGGGGTTTAAATTTACACCACAGGGGTCGTTGGGAAAGGTCCACTGGACCTTCCCTTCCCAAGAGGTGGGGGGAAGTATAAAGGGACCCCAGGGACCCCCAGCTGTCATATGACCTGGGGGGATTAGATTGGGGAAAGACAGGGGCGGGGGATTTGCACGGGGCTCCCCCTTTTTAAGACAGGCCTGGGTACAGCGGTGTTAAGAGTTGGGCAGGAGGCCCTCAGGCCCCCGGAGTAGCGTCCCTGTTTGTTGTGGCCCCCTCCCTTTACCTGTCGGTTTTGCCCTGTATACCTTTCCTAGGGAGAGGGTAGAGAGGAGCTCCTGCTGGGCCCAGGGTGCGTAGGCTGGAGCTGTCACTCAAGATAGGCTCGCCCGTGGTAGGGAAGCCGGGGGGGAAAAGGGGAGGTGGGGGGCTTTTACCTGCTCCGGGTGCTGCCCTGGGACTGAGGACCGGCGGCGTTATCTTTTTGGGGTTTTGCTTCGCAGCTGGCAGCTGGAGTGTACCGGGGCTCTTTTTGTCCGCCGCGGGTTCTGTGTAAGGGGAAAGATGGCGCGGGAGTGAGGGGGCCCGCTTCATCCCGTTTTGGTAAGGGGGCTATCCACCCCTTTTTTCGGGGTTGGAGGTACGGGGGTGCCGCAGATTTTTCCGGGGGCTTGATGCTTTCTTCCCCATCTGGGGCTTTTTTTAAAGCTGGTGGGCAGAGAAGGGGGCCTTTGGGGCCCGGAGTCATCTAACGTGCGGCCATCCACTGAGCTCTCCCCTGTGTGAGTTTTGTATCGTGTGTATAAAGATTTCATTTCTGAGTAAAACATTTGTCACATTCTGAACATGTAAATGTTCAGAATGTAGCCTCTCTCCTGTATGAAAATGGCTTCTATCCTTTGTGAGTTCTTTCATGTTTATCAAGACTTGATTTCACAGTAAAAACATTTCCACATTCTGAACATAAAAATGGTTCTCTTTTTTAGAGTTTTTTCTGTAATCAAGATTTTTTTTTCACGTAAAATTTTTCACATTCTGAACAGGAATATGGCTTCTTCCTGTGTGAGTTCTTTCATGTTATCAAGTTTTTGATTTTGAGTAAAACATTTGCCACATTCTGAACTGAAATGGTTTTCTCTCCTGTGGATTTTTTTTTTAACAAGATTTGTTTCTGGTAAAAAATTTTCCACTTTCGGGAAAAAAAGGGGTTTCTCTCCTGTGGAGTTTTTCATTTTTTTAAAGATTTGTTTTCGGGAAAAAACATTTTGCCACATTCTGAAATAAAAAATGGCTTCTCTTGTGGAGTTTTTTCATGGAAAAGACGAATTTCGGGTAAAAAATTTTCCACATTCTGAACATGAAAATTTGTTCTCTCCTGTAAAGTTTTTTCATGAGTCAAGATTGATTTTCAATTTAAAAATTTTGCACATTCTGAACAGGAAAAGGGTTTCTCTCCTGTTGAGTTTTTTTCATGTTTCAAGATTTGATTTCTGAGAAAAAATTTGCCCCCATTCTGAACATAAAAAATGGTCTCTCCTGTGTAGTTTTTCATGTAGATCAGATTTTTTTAAAATTTTCTGATTTTTAAATATTTGCCACATTTGAAATTGAAAAGGGTTTTCTCTTGTTAGTTTTTTCATGAAATAAAGATTTGATTTTGGTAAAACATTTGCCACATTCTGAACATAAAAATGGTCTCTCCTGTGTGATTTTTCTGTTTCAAGTTTTGTTTTCTGAGAAAAAATTTTTGCCACATTCTAAACATGAAAATGGTTTCTTCCTGTGTAGTTTTTTCATTTTTAACAAATTTGATTTTGAGTAAAACATTTGCCACTTTGAACGAAAAGGTTTTCTCTCCTGTGTGAGTTCTTTCATTTTTTCACAAGTTTTGTTTTCTGAGAAAAACATTTGCCACATTTTTAACATAAAATGGCTTTTTCCCTGTGTGAGTTTTTTTAATGTTCCAAAAATAATTTCTGAAAAAACTTTTGCACTTTCTAAAACATAAAAATTGTTCTCTCCTGAAAGAGTTTTTTCTTTTTAAAAAATTTTTTATTTCCAGAAACATTTGCCACATTCTGAACGGGGAAAAGGTTCTCTCCTTTTGAGTTCTTTCATGTTAAAAAGATTTGATTTCTGAGTAAAACATTTGCCCCATTCTAAAAAATGAAAAGGCCTCTTCCTTTTGTGAGTTTTTCATGAGATCAAGTTTTGTTTTCTGAAAAAAATATTTGCCACTTCTGAACATGAAAATGGTTTCTCCCCTGTGTAGTTTTTTCATGTAGATCAAAAATTTGATTTTGAGAAAACATTTCCCATTCTGAACAGAAAAGGTTTTTCTCTCCTGTGTGAGTTCTTTATGTTTTCCACAAGTTTGATTTTGAGTAAAAATTTGCCCTTTCTGAACATGAAAATGGCTTTTTCCCCGTGTGACATTTTTGATGTTTATCCCCTTTCCGGATTTTATTTTGCCGAAAAGTCTGTGGTAAATCAAAATACAGGATCGCTTAAAAATCAGATGACAGATTTTGGGGGGGAAGGACCGAGGTATGTCTGGATACATGCTGCCCCTTCTTTGTGTGATACCACCATCATCTGCTTTAAAAAACTGCACTTTTATATGTCCTCTGAGCTCTTGGCAGTCATCGTCAAAAATAAAAAAGATTTTTTTTTTTTTTTTTTTATAAATATAACCTTGGGAAATTATTTTTTATAACTTTTACATAAAAATGTCCATACAAAAAGAGAACAAGGCCATGGTGGCAAAACAGATTAACTTGAAAAAGTATTCCTCTGAGCAAGGCCAGTAAATTGTGTTTTTGGCACGGGCTTTTTTTTCAGTTTTTCATTTCTGTTTGAGGAGCACCTACACTGGGTAAGTATCAGGGGTTCCCCTTTTTCCAGTAAATATCCAAGGAGGATTATAAAAAGACGCCTGGAATCAGTGATTTTAGGGGTTCCGGGTCACCACTCTGATCCTTTTGGCTCTCCAGCCCCACAAGTTCTGAGGGGGGGAGGATGGTATGTTGAAGCAGTCAGGCTGTTTCGATTGCATGGTTCCCTGCTGTGATTTCCATGTTCTGGTGGGTGAGTTTTCTTCTTCCTCACTGCTGTCCAGATGAAGCATTAAACCCTACTCAGGTTGCCCGTGCCCGTGATCCACTGGCGCTTTATAAGGCAGCTTTTTTCCCGCGTTTGGGCCAGGGTATTTTGTGTGCACCCGGGGGTGTTTACCTTGCCAGCCCCCCGTGACTGTGATCTTTTTACTGTTTTTGTTTTCATGGGAGAACCTACTTTATATTCTTCCCTTGTGGGACAGATATAGAGAATCTTAAACAAGTTTGTTTACTTAGACATAACAATTAGTGATGGGATTGCGCCAACTATCGTTACGGGTCGATAATCGATCGTCAAATTTTCACGACGATATTCGATGGATAAAGATTATCACCGATGACCATTAAAGCCTATGGGAGAGGAACAACACCTTCATTCTTACACCCAAACAGGGCTGGAGAAGCTGGAATTAAAATCCACAACAGTCAAATTGATACGTGCTACATCTTAGGCAACACACTTAGGTTATAAAAGTCATAGAAAAAAGTTACAGACCATTCACTATCCCTGTCTTGTAACACAGAATGACCCTTAAACCTGCATGACCCACAAATTAAAAAGTTCCAGAAGGCATAATTATTTGAAACATCATTTTACTTGAACTGGACATTGAATATTCCTTTCCTGGAACGCAGCATGACCATTAAACCTGTCTGATCTACAGATTAAAAAGTGCTGGAAAAAGGAGTCTTTCAACCACCATTTTAGTTGAATTGGACATTGACTATACATGTCCTGTACCACAGTATGACCATTAAATCTGTCTGACCCACAGATTGAAAAATGCCGGAAAAAGGAGTCTTTGAACCACCATTTTAGTTGAACCGGACATTGACTATACCTGTCCGAGCCACAGCATGAGCCCCAAACCTGCATGACCCCCAGATTTAAAAACTGCCAGAAAAAGGAGACTTTCAACCACCATTTTAGTTGAACTGGACATTGACTATACCTGTCCTGGAACGCAGCATGACCCTTATACCTGTGGGAACCACAAATTAAAAAGTGCCGGAAAAAGGAGTCTTTCAACCACCTTTTTAGTTGAACTGGACATTGACTATACCTGTCCTGGGCCACAACATTAGCCCCAAACCTGCATGACCCCCAGATTTAAAAAGTACCGGAAAAAGGAGTCTTTTAACCATCATTTTAGTTGAACTGGACATTGACTATACCTGTCCTGGTCCACAGCATGAGCCTCAAACCTGCATGACCCCCAGATTAAAAAAGTGACGGAAAAAGGAGTCTTTGAACCACCATTTCAGTTAAACTGGACATTGACTATCCATGTCCTGGACTGCAGCATGACCCAAAAACCCGCACAGGTGCCCTTATGGACCATCACCACCACATTCGACCCCACCACTCTACCGAAACCGCCCTAACCAAAGTCACTAATGACCTAGTAACTGCTAAAGCCTCATGCCACTACTCTGTGCTCCTCCTCTTGGACCTGTCCTCTGCCTTTGACACTGTCGACCATTCCCTTGTTACGATTCCGGACACGGAAGTGGATCCACTGGACCACCACAAGCGATGGTGTAAGCCACGCCAGGGAACGGAATCTAAGTAGGTCCCGGTTTTCACCAGAGCCCGCCGCAAAGCGGGATGGACTTGCTGCGGCGGGAGTCTACCAGGTCGTTACCCTGATGTGACTTGCTTGTGTGGCAGCCGAAGTATAGCGTGTGCAAATCGTCAGCAGGCTCGTAGTCGGGTCAGGCAGGAGGTCAGGCAGGCAGCTAATGGTTCGGTCGTGGACAGGCAGGCAGTCAGGGCATGGCGGCAGAGATTCGTGGTCAAGAGACGGAAGCGAGATACGGTACACGGTAGATCAGGACGAGGCAATAGGGAAACACTTTCTCAATAGGCAAGGCACTAAAGCATCTGGCAGGGAGCGGGCGGAAGCGCCCAGGTGAAAGAGGCAGTGCCCGGCAATTACCCAATTACCGGCGCACTGCCCCTTTAAATCTCACAGAGCCGGCCCGCGCGCGCCTTAGATAACAAGGACGCAAGCGCCGGACAGCACGAGGCTGCAGGGACACAGGAGCGCGGCCGGGTAAGTACTGGCGCGCCAGAGGGCGAGTGCACCCGCCGCCCGACACCCGGGCAGTGGCGGCACTTGTCCCGGGGACCGGGGCAGAGCTGCGCCGGCGCCCGCAGGAGGGGTCGCGGGCGCCGGTCACAACATCCCTCCTGCTAAAAATCCTCTCCTCCCTCGGCATCACGGACTCGGCTCTTTCCTGGATCTCCTCGTACCTCACTGATCGGACTTTCAGCGTCTCTCATTCTCGCTCCACCTCCTCCACCCGGCCTCTCTCTGTCGGTGTCCCCCAAGGTCAGTCCTGGGGCCCACTACTCTCTTATCTACACCCTTGCCTCGGTCAGCTCATAGCCTCACACATGGCTTTCATTACCACCTGTATGCTGATGATACCCAACTCTACATCTCCGCCCAGATGTCACTTCTCTACTCTCCCAGATCCCTGACTGTCTGTCGTCCATTTCACTCCTTCTCATCACGTCTCCTAAAAACTAAATGTGGAGAAAACAGAACTCTCATCATCTTTCCACCATCCAACTCTACCCCTGCCTCTGATCTCTCATAACAGTCAATGGCTCTACACTCTCACCGGTCCCCGCAAGTCCGCTCCTTGGGGTAATCCTAGACTCTGCTCTATCTTTCAAACCACACATCCAAACCCTCACCTCTGCCTGCCGCCTTCACCAGAAAAACATCTCTCGCATCCGCTCATTCCTCGCTATGACACTACAAAAATGCTGGTCCATGCCCTTGTCATCTCCCGCCTAGACTAACTGCAACATCCTTCTCAGTGGCCTCCCAGCTTGCACCTCGCTCCCCTCCAATTCATCCTTAACTCTACTGCCCGTCTTATCCACCTCTCTCCTCGCTACTCCCCTGCCTCTCCCCTCTGCCAATCCCTTCACTGGCTTCCCATTGCCCAGCGAATTCATTTCAAGCTACTAACCATGACCACAAGGCTCTCCATGACCTCTCCCCTCCATACACCTCTGCCCTAATTTCCAAATATCTCCCCTCACGCACTTCCGCTCCTCACAGGACCTTCTCCTCTGCTCTCCCCTTATCAGCTCCTCACACAACCGTCTCCAAGACTTCTCCCGTGCTTCACCCACACTCTGGAACTCACTGCCCCAACACATCAGACTCTCCTCCACTTTCACCAGCTTCAAAAGCAACCTGAAAACCCATTTCTTCAGGCTTGCCTAAACCTTCATTAAACTTGTCACTACTTCCTCCACAGACATGTCCGCCCCTCACCTCCTGTCTCTTTCCCCCTCCTTGTAGATTGTAAGCCCTCGCGGGTAGGGTCCTCTCTCCCTCTGTCGTGCCAATTGTCATTATCCCTTATCACTGTACTCGTTTGACTTATGTAATTAATGTAACCCCCTCGAATGTACAGCACCCTGGAATCAATGGCGCTTTAAAATAAATAATAATAATAATAATAATCAGCAGAAAATTTCTCAATAAGAAAGAAACTATATTAAAAACAACTTGTTTTCCATTACTGCTGCTGCTAGAGCTACTTGCCATTCTACTGGTGACATTGTTCCACCGTGACATTAGAATGTGAAGCAAATGAAACAGATGTCCCCAGTAGATCAACGAGGCCTGTCTGCAAATCCTTCATTCTACTGTCAAGTGGGTTGGAGGAAATTACTGGTCAAGGCGGGTGTAACTGTAAACGTGGATCACGCGGTTTTTCACTGGCGGGGCCGGACTTACAGTGGGTGTGGTAGAGCAAGGGCGGCGTCCGTCATCTTTTAACCGGGGTTCAGCAGAGGGCCATTAAGTGGGGGCGGTGAGACCCCGGGCAGGATCCGTCCCCCTTAACACGGCAAAAAATCCCTTTATGCAGCATCGAAAACAGTCGTGCTGAAGCAGAGTGCGAAGGGAAAGTGTGACTCAGACCCCCAGCTTTCCTCAGTTCCCAATCAGCCGGGTACGCTGTGAAAAATTTTTTCCTCACGAGAGCGTTGCCCCTCCTTTGATTTCGGACCAATTGGCTTCACTTGGAGAGCTGGGGGTTGACCTCCTTTTCACCCGGTGCCCTTTTTCTTGGGCTCTTTTTCTCGTTTTTCTCAAGTTTGGAGAAATTGTCTTTGTTCTTTTGGTGGGGAATGTGCTCCATACACCTTTCCCTGAAAACCACATCTTTCAAGTCTTCCTGACCCCCCCTTTTACAAAATTTAGAGGGAAAATTTGTATCACTATTTTGTACATGCAAGTTTTTTAGTATTTAGTTCTAGAAAAAAACTTTTTAAAATGGATGGGAAACCCACCACTCTTTTTTTCTCTTTTTTTTAAATTGTATTAAATGGGTTCTCTCACTAAGGAAATTTTTTTGCATGTTAAAGATCTTGCAAAAACAAGTATTTTGCAAATGTGTCCATTAACAGTGTCCTACCTATTCCTTTTTTGACAGCACCATCACCCTGAGCCACTCTTGACAATTGTGAAAAAAAAGTCTGTTAAAACCCCCCCTTTTTTTTTGAATAGGGGACCTGTAGTATAGCTGATTTCACAGCAACTGCCCCCAAAAAATTTAAAAATGACCCTTGAGACCCTTGACAAATTTTGAAGAACAAATGTCGTTTGAAACCACATTTTTTTTAGAATACACCTTTAGTATAGCTGATTTTACAGAACATGCCCCCCCAAAAAAAACAAAACAAAACCTTTGGGCCCTGACAATTTGAAGAAAATTTTTTAGAAACCACATTTTTTAATAATAGGGCCTGTTTAAAATTGCTGCATTTCAAAGCAGCATGACCAAAAAATTATAAAAATAAACTTCTCACCACTGAAAAAAATTGTGAGGGAAAAATTCCCATTTAAAAAGGGCCATTTTTCTGTTCCAAAGGCCCAAGTTTTATAGCTGAATCTCCCAAAAACCCCCCCCCAAAACAAAAAAAAAAAAATTTCCTCAAGCCACTGTTAAAAATTGTGAGGGAGAAATTTGCCCCCCTTAAAGCCATATTTTCTTTTCCCAAAAGGGAAACCATGATTAAAATGGGGCAATTTTTCCCCCAAATTCATTTCGTTCACTTCCCCGAATTTCCCTCGGCAAAAAAAAAAACTTTTTTCCCCGAATTACATCGGGCCCAAATTTCCCGAAAAAAAAACAACTATTTCCGGGCTGCACAGAGCCGCAGGGTCTGTAAAACGTTTGCCTTTCTTGAAAAAAAGCAGGGGGTGTTTTGGGGGGGTTTTCCCTACAATTTTTGGTTTTAGAAAGGGACACGCACATGACTGCCACCCCCCCGCCTTAAAAACCCGCTTCACCTCAAAAAAATTCCCCCTGGGCACTTAAGGGGGGAAAAAACGGGCCAAAAAAAAAACTGAAACCCGGGAAGGGGTTCCCTTTATAAAGTCATGCCAAGAAATTTTGGGAAAAAAACAAGCTGAACTCAGGGGGCAACATTAGTGACAGAGGGGTGGAGGGAGGGGCGGCAGCCACAGAAAGAAAGGGGTCAAACAGTGGCAAAATTTACATTCTGGGGGGGTGGCAAAAACAGGAAAAGGCCACGGGAGGGGGCCAATGAACAGTGGGGAGGTCACGGCAGCAGCACATGAGGCCCAGACAGTGGCCCCAATGACACGGGTGTGTGGGGCAGGGGCAGCACCACAGCAGCAGCAGGGGGGCCCAACAGTGGCACAATGACAGAGTTTGTGGGTCACAGCAAAAGCATGAGGTCAGAAAAGTGCCACAATGACACAGTGTGTAGGTCAGGGCCCAGCAGCCACACAGCAGAAATGGGGTTTCAACGGTCCCCACAATGAACATTTGGAAAGGCCCCGGGCCAGCAGCCACACCACAGCATGAGGTCAGACGTGGCACATGACATTCTTTAGTGGAAAAAAACAGGAGTGGGGCCACAAAGTGGGAAAATTTGACACATTTGGGAGGTCCCCGGCAGGCAGCCACGCACAGAAAAGGGGTTTCAGGCATGGCACAATGACATTCGGGAATTTGGCAAAAACGGGAAAAAAAGGCCACAGAGTGGGAAAATTTGACACAGGGGTTTTAGGTCCACGGCAGCAGCCACAGCAGCACAGAGGCCCAGACGGGTGGCACAATGACAAGTTTTGGAGGGTCACGGCAGCACCACAGCAGAAGCATGAGGCAGGCGGGTGGCAAAAAGACTTTCCCTTGGGGGGTGGAAAAAAAAAAACAAGAACCCAAACAGAGTGGGGACAAGACACAGTGTTGGGTCATGGCCCAAAAGCCACAGCAGCAGAAATGAGGCAACGTTGGCAAAATTTTACAGGGGTGTGGGGGTCTGGCAGCAGCCAAAACAGCAGAAAGATTTCAAGGGCAGGGCCCCAAAATTACTTTCGAGGTTTGGGAAAAAAACAGAAGTAGGCCCAGAGTGGAACAAACACAGTGGGGAAAGGTCACGGCAGCACCCAAACAGCAGCACCCATTGGGTCCAGAAGCACAAATGACATTCTGGGGGCAAAAACGGGAGTAGGCCACAGAGGGGGACAATGAAAACAGTGTGGAGGTCACGGCAGCACCACAGCATGAGGTAAAGGGCAGTGGACCAATGAAAATTCTGGAGGTGGAAAAAAACAAGAAAGGCCACGAGAGGGAAAATTTGACACAGTGGGGGAGGTCCGGCAGCAGCCACACAGCAGCATGGGGGTCACAGTGGCCCAAAAAGACATTTTTGGGGTGGCAAAAAACAGAAGAAGGCCCAATTTGGGACAATGCCCACAGTGATGGAGGCCCCAAGGGCAGCAGGCCACAGCAGCAGCATGGGGTTCGGGGCATTGGCAAAAGGGAAAATTATGGAGATGGCAAAAACAGGAGTAGGCCACAGGAGGGGGAAAAATGACACAGTGTGGAGTCCGGGGGGCGGGCCAGCCACAGCAGCAGCAAAAGGGTCGGGGAAAGTGGCACAATGCCTTTGGGGGTGGAAAAAACCAGGAGTGGGCCAAGGGGGGGGGGAACAATGACCCCGGGTGGGGGTCACGGAAAGCACCACAGCAGCAGCATGGGGGGTTCAGGCAGAGGGCAAAAATTGACATTCTGGAGGAGGAAAAAAACCGGAGAAGGGGGCCACAGAGGGGGAAACAATGCCCACAGGGGTGGGGGTCACGGCGCACCCACAGCAGAAAAGATGAGGTCAGGAAAGTGGCACATTGACATTCGGATTGGAAAAAACAGGAGAAAGGGCCACAGAGTGGCACAATGACAGAGAGGGGAAGGTGACGGGGGGGCAGCACATGAGGTCACCGGGGCAAATGACATTCGGAGGTGGCAAAAACAGGAATAGGCCACAGATTTGGCACAATGACATAGTTTTCTAGGCCCCGGGGCACCAGCCACAGCAGCAGCTTTAGGTCAAAAAGTGGCACAATCACTTTTCTGGATGTGGAAAAAAAAACGGAGTAGGCCCGGGAGTGGCACAATGACAGAGAGTGGAGGTGACCGGCGGACAACAGCAAGGCAGAGAGGGCAAAAAGAACAGTGTGGAGGTCCGGCAGAGCCCACACCCGGGCAGAGGTAAACCCATTGGCCCAATGAAAAGGGGTTGGAGGTGGCGGGCCCAATACCAGCCCCGGGTAAAGATGGGTTGGTGGCAGAGGGGAAAAAACTTTCACAGATGTTTTTGGCCAACACCGGGTTGGCGGCTAAATAGTGGCTGAGGCAGGAAATTTTTGAACCCAGACTCATTTCCCCCAAAATTTTGGGGTAAAGGCCCCCATGGCTGATGTAGTCTGCCCGCCAAAGGGGCTTTGGGGTTGGGGGAAATCCTGGGCCCGACCACGCCGATTCATCTTGAAAAAAGGTCATTCTTTCCAAAATTTTTCCCCTTTGGACAAGAAAGGTTCCCTTTGGGGGTAACATGGCCCCTGCCACACTAACACCCGCTCTGAGCCACACTACTGGCGGGCAGGACAGCTTCTCAACTCAAACTCGGCAAGTTTGGCGCCCTAGTCCACGGATCTTCTAACGGGGTGGAAGAGTGCTTCCAATAGGCCACCACCTTTTGGGTTTCAGGGTTGCTCCAGTCCTCTGCTGCGCTGGCGACACCCTCCTCACTGGGGGGGGTAAAGGGAAGCTGCTCATCATGACTCCAACTAGGTTGCTGCTGATGGAGCGGGTACGGGGCCTACCCCCCCACCTCCCCCGGCACCCCGGGCAGAGTACATAAACCTAAAGAACCCCCCCTCAGACCTGTCAAGGGGGGACGATCCGCACTGGGCAGGGGCCAACTGACTACGGAGGATTTCCCTATATATTTTGAGTTTGTCCCCCCTCGCAGACTGGGAAAAAGGCCCCCATTTTGGACCATGGGGGGGGGGGGTCCAATGGGTGGAAGCCAGAACATCCCCCTCCCGGGATGCGACTTTTTGGGCGTCACAAGCCGGGCAAATCAGATGCTGGGGGCCATCGGGCACAAGTGACCCGAGGGCTCCCTGCCTCCATCCCACGATACTGCCAGGTGCTTGCGGGTCATCTGCCTTGCTTCCCATCTCCATCTACCCCTCCAGCGCTCCTGCTCCCCTCTTTTTGTCACCTGGGAGAAAACCCACTCATTCACCAGACAATGCTTCGCCCCAAATGCCCCTCCTCCTCCTCCATTTCATACATCGGCCCAAAACATGGCGGGCTAAATTTCCCAACGGGGGAAACCTCGCATATCAGAGTTGTTGGGGGAGGCCGTTCTGCCCGCTCAACTCGGGGGGGGTTTTCCTGGCTTTGTAGGAAGGATGAAGTGATGCACATTTTTTCCTGGCCATTTTCAGAATTTTCGAAATCGTGAAGACTCAGAACCTTTTTTTACAAACCCGATTGAACACATGCGCCATGCAGGGCCATGACCTCCCTCCCGGGCAGCGCGGGCACCATGTTTCCCCCCATTTTCCTCACCATGGGCCGATTTTCAGTTGGCGCGGAGAAAGCCACACATCGATTTCTGCTGCATGACGCGGGGCAGTTCCCCCCCTGTGGACTTTGTTCGCCGAGGCAAGCCAAGTAAATTGCTGACACTGCGTCCCTACACATGTGGTATGATGGAGCAGTACTTGGGAGGCAGAGGGGGTGGAGGCGGCGGACATTGGGGCCCGGACCGCAGTTTGACAACGGGAGAAAAGGGCACTCCTGTCCAAGGTTGTGTGTGCCTGGGCCGAAGCACATTCACCCAGTGGGCCGTAAAGGACATACTGGCATTTTACCGTAAGAGAAAAAAAAAGGGGTTTTCTCACCTGCAAATGTATGCTCCTGGGAGAGAAGAGCGTGCACTACCACCGCCCCGTTTTTCTGTAAAACAAAAAAAAGTCCAATGCCGCTGCGATATCAACTGCCCAAAGACTTTTTGAAAAAAATTTAGAAAAAACTTTTTTTTAGAAATCCAAAAAATAAAATAATCAAAAAACATGAACCCAAGCTGAAGAGCAGTGACAGAAATAGCGTTTACGGGGACGACGGTTTTTGAAGCCCAACTTCTTAACGTAGTTCAAAAAACAGATGACATTGCCGTTTAAAAACCCCGGGAAGTTCCGGTCACATGTTGGGAATTTAAAAACCCTGAAAACACATAAGTATACAGATGCAAGCAAATCAAAAACCATGTGAGAAAAAACATACATAAATACACAAATAATTGGAACAAAAATTTAATAAAAATACATAAAATCCTTTTGACATTTAAACCTTTTGGGATCAGTGCTAGGGCAAAAAACCCGCGAACCCCGACTGGTAATTTGCGTGAAACTCCACCCCCGGGGGGGTGGTACCTTTCTATGCCCGGGAAAGGAAAAAAAGGGTAACATCTCCTCCAGGTTTTCCCCAAAAAATCTTGGAGACCATGGGAAATTTTTGATGTTAGAAATTTTATAAGAATCAAGGGGTGCGTCTAAGCACTTTAATGGACTGAAGACAGCCCCCTATTTGGGCTTTGCATTGTGTGCAGCTTACCAAATGACCACAAATTTGCTATTCAATTTATAAACTTTTTTAAAGCGTACTTTTACC